>SJXQ01001160.1:0-12512 GCA_006408695.1 Aepyceros melampus
GTTCTAGCCACTCTCAAGAACACAAAAAAAATTAATAGTACACTATCTCCCATAAATTTATCTGATTAGCTAGTTTTTACCTTAAAAGAGAAAAAATATTTTTAAAGGAGAGATGACAAGACAAATAAGGGAAAAGAGAAAAGGAAACATCCAAGTTCTCAGGAGATTGGTTAGAAAGTAAACTCAGAGATCAAAAAAAGAAAAAGAAAAGAAAGAAAAAAGAAAAAAAAAATCAGTAACAGAAGGGTACGGTGACAGGGGAATAAGACAGAAGGTACCAGTGAGGGAAAGAAAGATAATGGAAGCAATCATTGTCAGCTTGAAAATATAGTCTAGACTCCTGATTTACAAATAGAGGAGCAGGGACTAACTGTATAATTATTTTCCTCAAATAAGAGAAGAATCTTGATACTAACTTAAAGATGCAAATAAAAGTCAATAATTTCCTACTTTTGATTTTGATTTGTAGTTCATTCATTCTCTTTCATTAGTCCTTTATTTTGGCCACCTTCATTAGATATCCAAGTTCACAGTTTGATTTCTCACATTTGCATTTTATCTGAAAATATGAAAATGACACAAAATGAAAAAAAAACTTTTCAAAGGTTTTGATGAGGTAAGTTAAAGTCAATGTGTTCAGCTTTAATTCTAAATGTCCTTGTTTTTATGAATTGAAGTCAGATCCTTAATATACAATTTAAATGAAGCTTTGACTGACTAGAAAATGCTATTTTAAACTCCAGAAGACACAGATCAAAGGACAGTAAAAATGTATCTATATTTGATTTAATGATACTTTGAATTAAAATAAAAGGAACATTTGTCAAAACCTTGATCCATTGATTATTCAAGTTCAGTTTAAGGCTAACCTGCTGTAGCTTTAAGGAAAATCTATAGCCCAATATATTAAACGTAACAGAAACTACCTGTTTGTAATAAAAATATCTATATGGCTTTAAAGACACCTTAGGTTGCTAAGCCCAATTTTGTGTGTTGTGTTTATAGCTTTAACAGTGTCATTTTCTTCTCTTGAAGAGATCTTCACTTTCCTCTATTGACCTCCAGGAGCACTTTAACAGGAATTTATACCATTGTTTCTCTGTCTAGTAACAGCTGACACTTCTCTTCCAGTTTCTTTCTTTTTATTTTTCCCCCAAAGTACTTTTCATTGAGTTACCACAGTTCATCTTTCCCACTTTCACCTCCATTTACACAAAAATCTTGAAGATTGCTCTAATTGTATATAACACGTTGCCATTTTATTTAATCAATGTAGGGACTTCTGCTGTCACTTCTTTCCAGTGAACTCTTAAATAATGACCCTTAAGTATTGTCTAAACTTCAGATCCATGTGGCCAAATGCAGATTTACATTTCCAACTGGATAGCCCACTTCTCCTTTCCATATCACTTCAGTTCAGTCTCTCAGTCATGTCCAACTCTTTGCAACCCCATGGAAGGAAGCATGCCAGGCTTCACCAACTCCCAGAGCTTACTCAAACTCATGTCTATTGAGTTGATAATGTCATCCAAACATCTCATCCTCTGTCGTCCCCTTCTCCTCCTGCCTTCAATCTTTCCCAGCATCAGGGTGTTTTCAAATGAGTCAGCTTTTTGCATCAGGTGGCCAAAGTATCAGAGTTTCAACTTCAACATCAGTCCTTCCAATGAACACTCAGGACTGATATAACTTAGGATGGACTGGTTGGATCTCCTTGCAGTCCAAGGGACTCTCAAGAGTCTTCTCCAACACCACAGTTCAAAAGCATCAATTCTTCAGCACTCAGCTTTCTTTATAGTCCAACTCTCACATCTATACATGACTACTGGAAAAACCATAGCCATGACTAGATGGACTTTTGTTGGCAAAGTAATGTCTCTGCTTTTCAATATGCTATCTAGGTTGGTCATAAGTTTCCTTCCAAGGAGTAAGCATCTTTCAATTTCATGGCTGCAATCACCATCTGCAGTGATTTTGGAGCCCCCCTAAATAAAGCCTGCAACTGTTTCCACTGCTTCCCCATCTATTTTCCATGAAGTGATGGGGCCAGATGCCATGATCTTCATTTTCTGAATGTTGAGCTTTAAGCCAATTTTTTCACTCTCCTCTTTCACTTTCATCAAGAGGCTCTTTAGTTCTTCTTCACTTTCTGTCATAAGGGTGGTGTCATCTGCATATCTGAGGTTACTGATATTTCTCCTGGCAATCTTGATCCCAGCTTGTGCTTCTTCCAGCGCAGCATTTCTCATGATGTACTCTGCATATAAGTTAAGTAAGCAGGGTGACAATATACAGCCTTGACGTACTCCTTTTCCTATTTGGAACCAGTCTGGTGTTCCATGTCCAATTCTGACTGTTGCTTCCTGGCCTGCATACAGATTTCTCAAGAGGCAGGTCAGGTGATCTGGTATTCCCATCTCTTTCAGAATTTTCCACAGTTTCTTGTGATCCACACAGTCAACGGCTTTGGCATAGTCAATCAAGCAGAAATAGATGTTTTTCTGGAATTTTCTTGCTTTACTGTTGATCCAGCAGATGTTGGCAATTTGATCTCTGGTTCCTCTGACTTTTCTAAATCCAGCTTGAACATCTAGAAGTTCACGGTTCATATACTGTTGAAGCCTGTCTTGGAAAATTTTGAGTATTGCTTTACTAGCATGTGAGATGAGTGCAATTGTGTGGTAGTCTGAGCATTCTTTGGCATTGCCTTTCTTTGGGAATGGGATGAAAACTGACCTTTTCCAGTCCTGTGGCCACTGCTGAGTTTTCCAAATGTGCTGGCATATTGAGTGCAGCACTTTCACAGCAGCATCTTTCAGGATTTGAAATAGCTCAACTGTAATTCCATCATCTCCATTAGCTTGCTTTGTTTTAATGCTTCCTAAGGCCCACTTGACTCACATTCCAGGATGTCTGGCTCTAGCTGAGTGATCACACCATCGTGATTATCTGAATTATGAATATCTTTTTTGCATGGTTCTTCTGTGTATTCTTGCCACCTCTTCTTAATATCTTCTGTTTCTGTTAAGTCCATACCATTTCTGTCCTTTATTGAGCCCATCTTTGCATGAAATATTCCCTTGGTATCTCTACTTTTCTTGAAGAGATTTCTAGTCTTTCCCATTCTATTGTTTTCCTTTATTTTTTTTTCCTTTCCATTTATTTCCTTTCCATATACATCCTTCTTAAACTGCTGTTCTTGACTTTGCTTTTCCTATAAATACTTGAGCCTCTTTCCCAGTCACTCAGGGTTTGAGCACTTATCACCCTAGACTACTTTCTCTCCCTGACCCTTTACATGTAGTCTGTTTCCAAGTGCTCTGGATTCTATTGCCTTAATATCTATTGTATTTGTCTCCTCCTTGCTATTGTTACTGCCAACATTCTGGTTAATGCTCTCGTTTTTCATTTGGGGCTACTCTAAAAACTTTCTAATTGATCTCTCACCACTTATTTCCTCTTCATGCCATTGAATGCTACATATACTATTAGAAGGATTTTCTTTAAGACAACTTTGATGAATCACCACCATGCTCAACAAATTTCAGAACCTTTCTATTGCCAGCCAGCAAGGTATTAATCACTGACTCTGGCATTTAAAGTTGTCTATGATATGGCACCAAACTCCATATGCTGTGTTTCCTCTATATTCAACTTATGTCCAATGAAACCAGAATTCTGGCTTTTTGAAAATGGCTTATGCTGTCCTTTCATGTGCCTTTGATCAGGCTGATTTCACAGAGAAATACTATTCATCCACCAAAGTCCATCTCAAATTGACTTCTTCCCTACAGTTGTTTGTACCTGCCTTTTAAAGCCATTTCAATGGACTAAATTGGTAAATCTAAAGGGCTACTTTAGAGGCAACTTTAAGAAAACCTTGATCAAAACTACAAAGGTGATGCAGACCATACTAAAGTCAGGAGACGTAAACTTTGGGTGCCATGCAGAAAAATATTCTGCATGAATAATCATTCAGTGTCAAAGGATAACTCAACCAGGTTGAGCTATGTCAGGTATGGCCAATACCTGGGCAGGCATTCTACCTGTCCCTTTTTTAATGTCCCTGGTAGATACAAAACATTAAACTGAGTAGCTATTCCTGGGCTGGGTATTTCCTAATCCTTGCTTATCCATTTACCTATGAACTCCAATTGCATTCAGGCCTTACTATGTTACAGAACACTTTACTTTGCACTATGCATCATTTGTGTATTTCTCTTATTTTCCCCCACTGGTCTATAAGACCTTTGAAAGAAAACACTATGTCTCAGTCATTGAAACCCTAAAATTTCTATATAAGAGGGAGTTAAGGTGGCAAACTCCTCATAAGAATCAGGAGGGGGAAGGGCTGAGGCTAGGAAGCTGTATCTGCATATCATACATACTATTTTATTCAGATTATGTATATTTCTGGTAGCTTGGTGGGTGGGCTGGAAGTCATGGAAGAACACCAAAGTTCTCTCAGGGCTTCCTGTGTCAACTGAAAATTATCTTATTTCTGATTAGTTCTACCTACACTCTAGCAGATATATCTGTAATTATCAATAATCAGTAACTATCAATGCAACTCTGTACATAGACATGCTTAAATATAATTATCTCTACTACATTCCCAAATGGTAACCACTTGCTTTCCTCTGCTCCCCTCTCTCTTTTTTCCTTTCATCCTCTTTGCTTCATTTCTTCTTTCTTTTTTGTTTTTTGTTTCTTTCTTTAGTTTCTTATCAGAAAAGAAAATGCATTGTTTGGAGTTTGAATAGCAACTGTGGTGCAGTAGTTTGGGGGTCAGACAAGTTTGACTCAGTACTCCAGCTGTGTCATTAGCTGTGTGCTTTTATACAAATGTCTCTGTTCATCAGTGTTTTTAACTAAAACTTAAATAATAGCATTTCTGCTTTAACATGGAGAATAGAAAATAAATGATAGTATGCTAAAAGATTAAGGCACCAAAGTACAAAGTGCACTTATATTTCTATTTGGGGTAAAGTGGATCCCTTCAACAGTTCTTTGAATTTATACATTTGAATGAGATTGATTAAAACCAGGAATATATTCAGAATTTTAATAATCTCTGTATTTTTGTTGTAGTTTATGTACTTGTGCAATTTCAAAACTATGATTGGAAATTACTCTTTGTTCTTGAACAAATTAAGAACACTTGTGCAATGAGATAGCACAAATGCTCATTTCACTTATGTTAATATTTCCAGAAAGCCTGAGCACTGTTTATGATTCTGGTAATGTAGATGGATATTGTTTTACTATCATTGCATCAGCTGTGAAACTACAGAATTTTACCATCCTAATGGGGCTTATCTCAATAAGATTTAAGAAAATAACTTTGCGGTTATTTGGACATCCTATTATCATTTACTCAAAATTTGGCACTAGAAAAATGTTTTCTTTTTATTCATTTGTTTTTGGAAGAAATAGGAAATTTAGAACAGGTTTTCTAGTAAAATGGTGATTGGCTAATTTTTTTAAAAAAATCAGATTATGTTTTACCTGCTGCCCAGAGCTCATTTAAGTTACTAGCTACTATCTATAAAATGCTACATGATGAAAATACTTTCCTCTGTAAGTATATATTTCCATTTTTTAATAGGCATATTTTTCCTAAATAATACAGGGAATAAACTGGTTCAAATAACTAGAAGTTCAGAGACAGAGCAGTCTTTAGGAGTAGTTGTGATCAGAAGCTCCAACTCCACATTTTCTGAATTCTTTTATCTCTACTCTCATCTGGGTGGTGCTGACTACATTCTCAGGCTGATATTGAAATGGTTACAGCAGTTCTGGACCTTACATCCAGTCAACTTAATGTTTAGAGGGAAAGTGGTACATCTAGTTTGTTTGTTTGTTTGTTTGCTTGCTTTTAAGGAGCTCTAAGGTGTTAGTTAAAAGGCTTCTCATGACTGAATCAAAGATAGCAAGCAGGTGTTGATAGATAAAATTTTTTCATGTGGAGGACCTGCCATTCACTATCGCCTCCACATAGAGGGACAAGATGACCCACTTTTGTATCCTGCTTAATATATATTTCATATAGGTAATTTCTTCTTTATATCTAAACACTGTCTCAATGCCTATGTTTTCCTCATCTACTTTTTCTGCATAGTGTTGATATCTCTGTTAGTAAATTATAACACTCTCAAAGAAAACATGATTGTGCATATGTGATGCTGAGCACTGGATTAAGAATGGAAGAAAACAATAGAAATTACATGTCTGATGCCATTTAAGCAGATGATTTTCAAAAGTTACATATTTATTTTCTTAATGAAAGACTACATTTCCTTTGTAGTTCTTCATAGCTTCCCTCCATGTATCCAAGCACCACACTTTTGTGTAGGTCAAAGACTCAGGTTATTATTAGAATCTTTATGTTGCCACTTACTACCAATGTTACATTGAATGAATTACTTAAACTTCCTGAGCTTCAGTTTCCTTACCTATAAGATGAACATACAATTTTTTAGCTTGTAACTTTTTCTGTCATTCATTAAGTATTAGTTTCCTTCTCTTAACATTTTTCTTTACCCTTACCTTTATTTTCTTAACAAAAAGCCTTAAACATAATACCAGTTAGTCAAAGTCAATTCACTCAGTCGTGTCCGACTCTTTGTGACCCCATGGACTGCAGCCCACCAGGCTCCTCAGTCCATGAGATTCTCCAAGCAAGAATACTGGAGTGGGTTGCCATTTCCTTCTCCAGGGGATCTTCCCCACCCAGGGATCGAACCCGGGTCTCCCGCATTGGAGGCAGATGCTTTAACCTCTGAGCCACCAGGGAAGTCCTAACCCTAACCCTAATACCAGTTAACTGAAGTAATATCTGCAACAACCTAAGTACTTAAGACTGGTGTCACCAGCCTTTCAAAGGTATCCTAAACCTTTCCCTTTTCTATTTCTGTTTAACTTAATCTCTCATTAGAAGTCTATCTGCCAACCAAGTCTTTTAAATAAGAAATTGGAGGTTTTCAGGAGTTGTCTTTTCATTTGCTTTATATACTTGAAAAATATACTGTTCTTATTGCTTGCAGCTTGATAAAAGCACATCTCCCTATCAGTTTAGATTTCCAGGCTCATCTCAAAACAATTTGATTTTTTTTTTAAACTACTTCACAATAACTCAGAAAATTTGTACTTTCTCACTCTCATTTACTTTCTAGGCTTTGAGGAAACAATATGCCAGTATAACATTTTTGGTTTTTTATGATGGAGATAAAAGTTCCTGCCAATAGATGAGAAAAAAGTGAAATATTGCTATTACCAGAAAAATGGATGGACCTAGAGAAGATTATACTAAATGAAGTAAGTCAAGACAAATATATTATATCACTTATGTGTAGAATCTTAAAAATGATAGAAATGAATCTATAAAAAAACAGAAACAGACTCATAAACATAGAAAGCAAACTTATTGTTACCAAAAGGGAAAGGGAGGAAGGGTAGGGATAAATTAGAAGTATGGGATTAACCCTGGTGGCTCAGATGGTAAAGCATCTGCCTGCAATGCGGGAGACCTGGGTTCGATTCCTGAGTCGGGAAGATCCCCTGGGGAAGGAAATGGCAATCCACTCCAGCACTCTTGCCTGGAAAATCCCATGGACGGAGGAGCCTGATAGGCTACAGTCTGTGGGGTCACAAAGAGTCGGACAAGACTGAGCGACTTCACTTCATGGGATTAACAGATACAAACTATTATACACAAATTAAATAAGCAACAAGGATTTACTGTATAAGGTAGGGAAATATATTTAATATCTTGTAATAACCTATAATGGAAAATAATCTGAAATATATATATTATTAATGCATTATTAATATATATAAGCACACACATATATAATTGAATTACTTTGCTATATGCCTGAAACTAACACAATATTGTAAATTGACTATATTTCCATTTTAAAAAATCTTGCTGCTACATCACGGTAATTACTTTCATCCAAGTCTCAAGCTAGAATTAGCCAGACAACCTATAGACTGTATTCCTGTTTGTAGAACATGTCCCTTCATTTCGAACTGATTCAACAGAAAAATATTTGAAATTAATTTTCAACAGATAAAGAAGTTGCAACACGGCAGAATTATAAATGTCAAGGTAACATTGATGTTAAGAAGTGCATATTTTTAAAGGACTAGAAGTGGCGGATTACACATCATTGCAGGAATGCTGCAATGAGGCTTCACTGTATTTACTTATAAGAGTATTATTAGTGTAGCAATTTTGCAAGATTAATATTCTGCTAAATTGTCTCAAATGTTTCAGCTAACTCTTCTAATTTTATGAGAAATTGTTACTAAAATAATATGTCTTATGAAAAATACATATTGAAGTGCCAGACAAGATAAAAACATTTTAATAAATAAGCATTATATTGCAAAGGAGTTATATCTTATTTGAACCTGGTGTAATGAGTAATGGAGCATTTCAGCGTGATACAATGAGTAATGAAAACTTCCAATGACACTGATGATTCACTGTGTCATTAAAATATACTGAAATTTTAAAAGAGAGACATTAAAATCATCACAGACATCGTTTCAGAGTCTACAAGAATAAAGCCTGAATTATTTTCCATGCTCTGGCAGAGCAAGAGACAGAAACTGCTTGCACAAGTTGCTCAGTAGAATCCTAAAAGAAACAGAGTCTGAATAATTTATTTCTCCTGTAGTTGCCAAATACTGTACTACAAAATGGTATATCTGATGAAACTAACCCTTTGTAACTTGACATCTTAATGGTCTAGTGTTAATTTTGACTAGACTTTGTAACATCATTTATTTTTCATTATCTCTGAAGATTTGCACTGACTTTGTAAGATTGTTAACAACTGAATGTAAAATTGGAGTTATAAATCAAGGATGAAAATGGGAAAACCAACTTTACTGTAAAATAGTGTATCATTTTCATTTCAATAATAGGATCAAATAAGTAAAACTCTGCTGTGATCAAACAACATTTTAAATCACGATAACATTTTTTCTACTTTCAAGGATTATTTCTAATCTCCCCAGCTTTTTCTATATGGATTTTTAACTGTTAATTTTCCCTTAACATATATGTGGCAGCTAATTCAGTGTTGCTGATGGCTGTATTTATGCAGTGGATAATGTTAGATTGTAAAATTAGAGTGCTACTAATATTATACAATTTCTTTTTGAATCATCTTCTAGAACCAGAGTTGAGCAAAATATATGACCTCCTCCAGGTCAGTGGATTCAGGGAGAGTAAAAAGTTATGTCTAAAGATGGCAAATGTTAATTGCCTAGGTCTTGTTTCCTTTTTTTTTTTTTTTTCTTTTGAGCTTTCTCAAGATTCAGGGAAAGGATGTTTCATCTTTCAGAGTTGATAAAAATTTTATCTAGAAAAGCTCTTTATAAGAAATCATTCCACATATAAGTTGGTTATCAAAAACTAGCAGCTTTGGCACTGAAGGAACTTCAGCCCAGTCTAGCAAAGTTTCCTCTCTGGAATTTGACAACTAATGTAATTGTGTCCATTTTGCAGTTACCAATTCCACTCAGTGATTTCATCTGTCGCTTGGAATCTGTCAGACTCTCATAGACATAACATGCAACACCCAAACTGGAGGTCACTAAGTTGTGCAGCTGGAAAACAGGATGACTTTAACAGCATGAATGCAAATATAGCAGTTGTCAAAAAGAGGCAATGGGTTTCTCATAAGATTAAAAACATGAATTTAAGGTTAGAAAACATAATTGGGGCTTTCCTGATGGCTCAGATGGTATATAGCCTGCCTGCAATGCGGGAGACCCATTTGATCCCTGGGTGCAAAGATCCTCTTGAGAATGAAATGGCAACCCACTGAAGTATTCTTGCCTGGAGAAGTCAATGGACAGAGGAGCCTGACGGGCTACAGCTCATGAGTCACAAAGAGTCAGACACTACTGACTGACTAATGACATCATCATCAATAACAAAACATAATTATCAATCAAGATTCTGAGAGATAGTTGTCTTGAAGCACACTTAAGGGAATATTGCTATTAATGTTATTTTTTTTTATTTTTATTTATTTATTTATTTTTTTATTTTGTACTCATCATTTTTATTTAGGTTCTAGATGAATTAAAACATGTACATTTGCAATGATGATCAGTAAGTAGATAAAGCTGTACATATCCTGTGCAATAATTTATAATTCAGACACATGATAAGTTTATGGTTTATAATTGGTTTCCCTTTGATATATACAGAACCCAAATTATGATACAATGTATTATAATCTTATTTTATAGACAAACTGAGATTTGAGATTAACTTACTTATAAAAACAGGTATAAGTAGCCTAATTTATTATTAATTAGTTTCATGTTATGATGTTTTCTGATCAAGAACTAGCATAGTTATTTCAGAAAACATTATGTTTGACTTTATGAGTTCTTGTATTTTAGTTTTTATTTTGGTTTGGCTGTTGGTTTTGACTAATATAATTTTATCATTTTGGATAATACACACACACACACACACATATACCCAATACATGCATACATAGTAATTTATATCTAGTTTTACTAAAGTATTTCATGTTTATTAGAATGTATAATTTAAATTACTACATATTTTTATTTTAGTTAAAATGACATAACGAAAGATCAGATTTAAATTTCAAGTATGTCGGGATTAGGGGAAGGAGGAGAAGTGGACAACAGAGGATGAGATGGCTGAATGGTATCACGGACTTGATGGACGTGAGTCTGAGTGAACTCTGGGAGATGGTGATGGACAGGGAGGCCTGGTGTGCTGTGATTCATGGGGTCACAAAGAGTTGGACACGACTGAGTGACTGAACTTAACTGAACTGATATATATATATATATATATACACACAATTATGTATATATATAGCTTGGACTTCCCTGGTGGCTCAGAGGGTAAAGCGTCTGCCTCCAATGCGGGAGACCCGGGCTCAATCCCTGGGTCAGGAAGATCCCCTGGAGAAGGAAACGGCAACCCACTCCAGTATTCTTGCTTGGAGAATCTCATGGACTGAGGAGCCTGGTGGGCTGCAGTCCATGGGGTCACAAAGAGTTGGAATGACTGAGTGACTTTACTTACTTACTTACTTATATATATAGCTGAACTACTTTGTTCTACATCTGAAACATTTTAACTCAACTGTATGTCAATAAAAATAAATGCATAATAAAATTTAAAAAAAATTTAAAAAATGAGCCAATGACAGCAGTAGTTAGAGTCAAATGAAACAAGTATTCTTGACTTCATAGAACTTACTGCTTCTCTTCAAAATATGTCATTTTTTTAAAATATTATTTTTAATTGATAGATTTTTGTTCTATCTCATGTCTCCCAGTTTAACTTTTCATAGTTTTGGTCCTACTACATAATTACTCCTCTATGTTTGTTGATTCCATAGCAATAACTTTAAAAAATACTTTAAAATTTATTTGTGTTATTTTCAGACACCAAAATAGCATACTCACATTTCTCAGTGCAAGACGTATCAATAATCACTAGTTGTTATAGTGACTAGCATTTAGTGTGGTCAGTAATTCTTCCAAAAACCAATCAGCCTCACTAGCTTGAACCAATCACTTGTTCTTTCATAAAGATATTTGTTACAACTCTACAAATAAGAATTGCAAATTCTTAATGTTTAGCTATCTATGTGGGAATGACTTCTTGCAAGAGCTATTCAATTTCAAGCAGCATTGCTTAGAATACTCAAGTAAAATTTCATTTATGGATCCCTTTCAAACATAAATCAGAAGCTCAAAAGCTATGTCTTAAAAATAATACTCTCTTTAATGTGTTTCAATATTAGCCCAGGATCAAAAATTAGTAAATAAAAAAAGGAAAATTTGATTTTCACATTAACATATTTCATGGCAATGTCCTTGAATATTTTTACCATTTTGTCAAATTGCTGCATCCTGAATGTGACTGGAATTTGCTTTCTAGTGCTAAATTGTTGACTCATCACCACCAACCACCCCCTATGCTTGTTCAAGCAACAGACAGAAAAATATATCTCTGTAGTTAAAGTATATTCATTTTGTTTTCCCAGCATGAGTTTTATCATTCTCTTTTGAGGAGCTAAAAAGCCTCTTGTTGAAAGTGAAAGAGGAGAGTGAAAAAGTTGGCTTAAAACTCAACATTCAGAAAACGAAGATCATGGCATCTGGCCCCATCACTTCATGGGAAATAGATGGGGAAACAGTAGAAACAGTGTCAGACTTTGTTTTTTTGGGCTCCAAAATCACTGCAGATGGTGACTGCAGCCATGAAATTAAAAGGCGCTTACTCCTTGGAAGAAAACTTATGACCAACCTAGATAGTATATTCAAAAGCAGAGACATTACTTTGCCGACTAAGGTCCATCTAGTCAAGGCTATGGTTTTTCCTGTGGTCATGTATGGATGTGAGAGTTGGACTGTGAAGAAGGCTGAGCGCAGAAGAATTGATGCTTTTGAACTGTGGTGTTGGAGAAGACTCTTGAGAGTCCCTTGGACTG
>SJXQ01001160.1:12919-107098 GCA_006408695.1 Aepyceros melampus
GGAGGCCTGGCGTGCTGTGATTCATGGGGTCGCAAAGAGTCAGACAACTGAGCGACTGAACTGAACTGAACTGAATGCTACTTTGATAACATGGGGGTCAAACCCTCCTGCCACCAGATAGGTCTCCCATATTTTGCCTACAAAGGGCAGAAACCTTGACTTCATCTTCAGCATGTAAGAATCCAATGCCTGGCTTCCCTATGGACCTTTTCTTATTTGTCTTTTAACCGAAGTGATTTTGAAACTTTATTTTGGTGGAAGTAGCTTACCGTCACCCACACCTCTAAATTGAATTATAGATTTAAAATTAACATTACTGCCATTGGATGGTACAAATGGCAGCAACAGCAAATTGAGAAGTTTCAAACAACTTAGTGACTGGTTGTCATCAGTCGTTTTGGCGTAAAAATAGGTAGTTAATTCCTCAGTCTATTCCCTTTACTATCCATTGCCACCTTTGAAAGTCATCATAAAATAAGAACAGTGAACATTTATTGAGTGCGTACCATGTGTTAGGTATTATGACACACAGTTTAAGTGGATTGGGAGCCCATTTAACTCTTGCAGTAACCCCAGGAGGGAGATACTGTGATCCTCCCTTTACTTAGGGGAACATGAAGCTTATGAGAGCTTATGTGGCTTATACAGGGTCACGAGACTGGTGAGCCCTAGAGACAAGATTCTCACTTAGAAGCCCTGCCTCTAAGGCCCATGGATGCAACCACTTTGCTTCTTCTCTTCAACAGGCAGCCCCCTCATCTTATAGCAGAAGTGAGACATATCATTCCCAATGTCACACAACTAAGAGATACCAGAATGGGGAAAAGAGCTCGGGCTTGCTCTTCTGTCCCTTGCTTTCTCAAGACTTTGTTGACATCCAACGCCCAGGGGGACTTCCCTGGCTGTCTAGTGGTTAAGACTCAGAGCTTCCAATGCAAAGGGCATGGGTTCAATCCCTAGTCAGCGAGCTAAGATCCCACACCCTGCACAGTCAAACCAAACCAAACCACAACAACCAAAAACCCCAAAGCTCACTGAAATGTTCCAGCTTGGCATCCGACCCTCATCCCCAAGAGAAGGACTCAGATAGTCCATGAGACAATCTAGTCGGCAAAGACTCGCCCAGCAGTATTGCTCCTGCTCAGTGGATCTCAGCTTCTGGGAAACCCAGACTTTCCTCAGGGTGTTGTGGGCACAGTGATGCCCAACTAAAACTGTTATCATGGATCTAATATAATCAGAGCCAGGTCATTTCTGTCCCAGATGACCACTGGGTGACAGAGACTAGAACCAGAAAAATGTAGCTGGGCCACTTTTCTCAGATTGAAAGACTAGATTCTAAATGGGAAATCAGTTTCATCTCCTGATCCCCATCCTTTCAAAGCTATTGGTTGCCTTGAATATAGTCTCATAAAAGATTCTGAGTCTGAGCACCTTGGTCTGAGTCTGGGGAAGGGAACTGGATGGCTGGGGACCAGGGGTGGGAGGGACATTTCTCAAATACATACTTTTGTATTTTCCCCTTGTGAATGTACCAGAGAATACATTTTAAAAGATCTGAAACCTTACCTTGGAATCATGAGAAAATATTAAACACATTGTCATCAATTCATGAGGTCTCTCATGGACACAAGATAAGGCAGTGTCTGCATATGAGTGGTGTATTTCTTATCTCTGGACCCTAGTCATGATTTCCATAATTTATACCTTGTGAAGAAGATAGAGCTTCCTATTTCCCAAGGAGAAGATGCTAGAGACGTTGCCAATGTTTTACACATTTCTCATTCTTCCCCAAAACTCATCATGACTACATGAGTGGCAAAAACTTCTCAGCTGTAAGAGGGGACACATAGACAAACTCATGGGGGGAGGGGGTCTTCTTTGTATCAGACCTTGCTCCTTCCTGTTGCCTTCATTAGGAATAGGATTTGGCATCACTTTATCCCCTGGAGGCTGCTGGGAGCCACTCCTTTCTCATTCCGGCAGGGATTAGATAGCAGTTGTGAGGGGCCCTCTCTGGTGTTTGGGACATCAGCCTCTATCAGAGTTGTATACAGAAGAGGAGCCCAGGTGTGGAGACTCAGGATGAGCCTGCTTCAATTCTCCTGTCTGGGGAAACTGCCCTTGACAAACACATTTGTTGCTCATACATTATCTGTTGGCTGTCTCCCCTCATGTCCATCTGTTGAAACGGCAGTGTACCTGAACCCAAGTCCCAAAGCCAGCTCCCTGAAACCTAGGTGCCGACTACGCACGATCCGGCTGTGGGAGAGAGAACACCCTCTGGAGACCCTTCTCCTCACCTCCCTTTAAGAATACTGAGAGGCTACCCCCCCAACCCCAGCACGTTTCCAACCTTCTCACCTGTACCTGGATGAAGGTATAGCCCCCTTTGGAAGCCCAGCTCAGGATGAGAAATGTTTGTTCTCTGGAGTACAAGGTTCTGTGTAAGCTGAGACTGTGTTGGGGAAGGTGGAGAGATGGTGACATTGAGACATATTATGAGTTGGATGGGATCCTGCCTGGGAACACAAGGGAACATACATGTAGAGTAGTTAGAACCACCTGCCTTCCTCTAAATCTCATATGTGTGAGTGTGTGTAGGTTTTGCCTGCCTGCCTGCTCAATCGCTAAGTTGTGTCTGACTCTTGCAACTCCATGGGCTGTAGCCCACCAGGCTCCTCTGTCCATGGAATTTTCCAGGCAACAACACTGGAGTGGGTTGCCATTTCCTTACCCCAGGAGATCTTCCCAATCAAGGGAATGAACCTGTGTCTCCTGGATTGGCAGGCAGATTCTTTACCGCTGAGACACTGGGAAAGTATGTATGTTTAGGGAGGACTAAATTCATTCACCTCATCAGTAATACATCAAATGTCTTTATTCCCCTCTCTTGTTCCAAAATGGATGGAAAGGACAGAAAACATGCCAAGGATCTGTGCAACCTGCGTTTAAGCCCCAGGAGGGTACCTGGCAGGGAAGAAAAAGTTGATGAACTATGGCTTGTGTCTGGCATGATGTCAGCACAGAGTAGACACTCAAGCAAAACTGTTGAACGACTGAATGGATAACAGAGGTTCTCTCACAGCGTGATTGTGTGAATGAGATGTGATGATGTATTTGTTTACATTAACTTTTTAGCACCTTCTATATGCTGAGCACCATTCTAGGCGATCAGGAGTACTGGCACGCAGGATAGACAAGATCCCTGCTCCCATCAAGCTTATCTTCCATCAGGGAACAGACAAAAACAAACAAATAAACGCACAATGAAAGATGCAGAACTCACTTACTTTGGATCTTTTGCTCCTGTGGAAAGAAGTGGAAAGGAGGAGACTTGTAAGCACATCACACTGATGGTCAGGCCCATTCATCGGTTTGCTGGGTGGCTTTCAGAGAACATCCGCCTCCACGGGACACGTGCTAATGTGTATAAACATACACATGCAGACTGACGCACACCATCTTCTTGGACTTGTAATGCTCCAGAAATATACGTGATAGTTTTCTGAAAAAATGTGCAGGAGACAGCCATACTGAGATTCTAGTCAAGGATCCAGTGAGATCTTGGTTTGTTCGGAGCCGTTGTCAGATGGCTCAGTTGCTCAGCTGGGTCCGACTCTTTGCGACTCCATGGACTGTAGCCAGCCAGGCTCTTCTGTCCACAGAATTTTCTAGGCAAGAATGTTGGAGTAGGTTGCCATTCCCTTTTCCAGGGGATCTTCCCAACCCAGGGATCAGAACCAGGTCTCCTTCATTGCTGGCAGATTCTTTACTGTCTGAGCTACCAAGGAAGCCCATATTCTCAGATCACCGTTCTTCAAATCCAAACATTTAGTTGTATATTTTTTTGTTTTCTTGGCCATGCAGCAGGGCATGTGTGTGGAGAGATTCCTAAATACGTGATGTGTTGTGCTCTTCTTTAGGATCTTTAGGATTCTAAGATCCTAAAGATTTGGAATTCCAGTGATTCCTGGAATATTCCAAGGCTCTGGAATTGAAGGGTAGTGGTTGAACCACCACCCTTTTTCATGTGGTTGAACTCACTTGGATATAACAGAGGATACCACCTACGTTTGAGAGACCACACTCAGGAAAACTTAAGAGATCAAGATTGAGTTTCCTCTTCAGCATATTTGGACCACTCTGATATGTCTAATATGTGAATTACTCACGAGTTGGTGACTGTCTCCAATTATGACCAGCAGGATTAAGAAGGTGAGAAGAAGTCTGTGAAGCTCTCCAAGGCTGATGTGTGAGTACCACGGGGGAGAGAGAGAGGAGGGTTGGGGATGATGGGTCCTGCTTCTAGTGTGCTGAGATGGAAACAGATTGTGAGCCCCGCGCAGTCTGCTATGTTGGTAGCAGGGGCCATCTGCTCCCTGAAGATAGGCACCTTGTCAGTCTCATTCATCACTATACCGTATGTCTAATATGTGAATTACTCACGAGTTGGTGACTGTCTCCAATTATGACCAGCAGGATTAAGAAGGTGAGAAGAAGTCTGTGAAGCTCTCCAAGGCTGATGTGTGAGTACCACGGGGGAGAGAGAGAGGAGGGTTGGGGATGATGGGTCCTGCTTCTAGTGTGCTGAGATGGAAACAGATTGTGAGCCCCGCGCAGTCTGCTATGTTGGTAGCAGGGGCCATCTGCTCCCTGAAGATAGGCACCTTGTCAGTCTCATTCATCACTATACCGTCAGCACCTACCACAATGCTGGTACAATCCATGCACTCAGTTATGTTCAATGAATGAATGGTTACAAATTTCCTCTTTCCCCCATCAAGTAAACATGGTACAAGTATAACGGGTGCAGGTATCCCAAGTGCAAAGAAATGAGTAGTGTTGGTGGTGGTGACGGCGAGGGGAAGGTTATTATTAGGCTAAGAGACAGGGCCCTACCTTGACTCTGGTTGCAAGAGCCCAGAATAAATCAAATTGGCAATGAAATAAAAAAGAGGGATGCTGCTGGTGATCCAGTGGTTAAGACTTCATCTTTCAGTGCAGGGGGTGCAGGTCTGATCCCTGATTGAGGAGCTAAGACCTCACATGCTCCATGGCCAGAAAAACCCCAAACATAAGACAGAATCTGATGTACTTGGATTGTCACCACTCTCAAATCATGGAGCCACTTAAGACTTGCAGGTAAGACTTCTTCTCTCTGTGGAGCATTTCCTGTGTATTCCAGCACCTTCCTATAGTCAGGAAATGACCAGCATGCCCTTCTTTCAGCATTCTCTCATACTGAGTACACACTTCTTTTGTGGCATTGCATTATACTGATTTGTTTCCATGAATTTTCTCCAGCTAAACGGCATCTTGAGGTCAGAAATTTTTATTACACAATATTTTTCTTTGAACACCTAACACAGTGTATGGAAGACAGAACTCAGTAAAGCTTTAAGGGGTTCTTAAAATGAAATAACAGGATAATGGAAGGAATGCAGTCAAATAAAAATAATTTTGAACCCTGTGAAAGTGGAAAAGAGATGGCAATTTGAAAGTAATGTGGAAATAGAGATGATACCAATTTTAGGAGTAACACGAGTGCTTTAATACATGGTGAATTTACAGAAGAAAGAAAATTTTTTTTAGTGAAAAAGAAGAGACTCATGATATTGGACAGGGAGAGTGTGCAAGATCCCTGGGGCATTTAAGAGGCCTAGGGAAAATTCTTAGCAATTGAGAGTAGTTTGAATATAATTTTTCTGGAAGTTCACAGTTCACGTACTCTTGAAGTTTGGCTTGGAGAATGCTGAGCATTACTTTGCTAATGTGTAGGATGAGTATAGCTACACAGTAGTTTGAGCATTCTTTGGCATTGTCTTTCTTTGGGACTGGAATGAAAACTGACATTTTCCAGTCCTGTGGCCACTGCCAAGTTTTGGAAATTTGCTGTCCTATTGAGTGCAGCACATTCACAGCATCATGTTTTAGAATTTGAAATAGCTCAGCTGGAATTCAATCATCTAAACTAGCTTTGTTCATAGTGATGCTTTCTAAGGTCCACTTGACTTCACATTCCAGGATGTCTGGCTCTAGGTGAGTAATAAAACCATCATCGTTATCTAGGTCTTTAAGACCTCTTTTGTATAGTTTTTCTGTGTATTCTTGCCACCTCTTCTTAATATCTCCTGCTTCTTTTAGGTCACTACCACTGTATAATCCTAAGATATTTGATTTAGGTAATACCTGAATGGCCTAGCTTTTTTCCTACTTAGTTGAATTTAAGTCTGAACTTGGCAATAAGGAGTTCATGATCTGAGCCACAGTCAGCTCCCAGTCTTGTTTTTGATGACGGTATAGAGCCTCTCAATCTTGGCTACAAAGAATATAATCAATTTTACTTCAGTATTAACCATCTGGCTATGTTCATGTGTAGAGTGGTCACGTGTGTTATTGGAAGATGTCTTTGCTATGACCAGTGCATTCTCTTGGCAAAACTCTGTTAGATTTTTCCCTGCTTCATTTTGTACTCCATGGCCAAGCTTGCCTGTAACTCCAGGTATCTCTTGACTTTCTCCTTTTGCATTCCAGTCCCTTATAATGAAAAGGACATCCTTTTTCCATGTTAGTTCGAAAAGGTCTTGTATGTCTTCATAGAACCTTTCAACTTTAGCTTCTTTGGCATTACTGATTGGGGCATAGATTTGGATTACTGTGATATTGAATGGTTTGTCTTAGAAACCAGCAGAGATCATTTTGTCATTTTTGAGATTACATGCAAGTATTGCCTTTCTGGGTTTCACTTACCTTGGATATGGGGTCTCTTTTCACGGCTGCTCCAGCAAAGCACAGCCGCTGCTCCTTACCACAGACACAGGGTAGCTCCTCCGAGCCACTGCCCCTGAACACGGGCGCAGGGTAGCTCCTCTCGGCGGCCCTCATGCCATCACAGCCCCTGCACTGAGAGAGGGAATCAAAGGGCAGACAGACTGAAACTATAATCATAGACAACTAGCCAATCTGATCACATGGACCACAGCCTTGTCTAACTCAATGAAACTAAGCCATGCTATTTGGGGCCACCCAAGACTGACAGGTCATGGTGGACAGGTTTGACAGAATGTGGTCCATTGGAGAAGAGAATGGCAAACCGTTTCACTATTCTTGCCTTGAGAACCCCAAAAACAGTATGAAAAGGCAAAAATATAGGACACTGAAAGATGAACTCCCCAGGTCAGTAGGTGCCCAATATGCTACTGGTGATCAGTGGAGAAATAACTCCAGAAACAATGAAGGGATGGAGTCAAAGCAAAAACAACACCCAGTTCTGAATGGGATTGGTGCTAGAAGCAAGGTTCGATGCTATAAAGAGCAATATTGCATAGGAACCTGGAATGTTAGGTCAATGTATCAAGGCAAATTGGAAGTGGTCAAACAGAAGATGGCAGGAGTGACCATCAACATTCTATGAATCAGTGAACTAAGATGGACTTGAATGGGTGAATTTAACTCAGATGACCATTATATCTACTACTGTGGGCAGGAATCCCTTAGAAGAAATGGAGTAGTCATCATGATCAACAAAAGAGTCTGAAATGCAATAATTGGATGCAATCTAAAAAATGACAGAAAGATCTTTATTCATTTTCAAGGCAACCATTCAATATCACGGTAATCCAAGTCTATGCCCAGATCAGTAATGCTGAAGAAGCTGAATATAAAGAGCAATATTGCATAGGAACCTGGAATGTTAGGTCAATGTATCAAGGCAAATTGGAAGTGGTCAAACAGAAGATGGCAGGAGTGACCATCAACATTCTATGAATCAGTGAACTAAGATGGACTTGAATGGGTGAATTTAACTCAGATGACCATTATATCTACTACTGTGGGCAGGAATCCCTTAGAAGAAATGGAGTAGTCATCATGATCAACAAAAGAGTCTGAAATGCAATAATTGGATGCAATCTAAAAAATGACAGAAAGATCTTTATTCATTTTCAAGGCAACCATTCAATATCACGGTAATCCAAGTCTATGCCCAGATCAGTAATGCTGAAGAAGCTGAATTGAACACGTCTATGAAAATCTAAAAGACCTTCTAAAACTAACACCCAAAAAAGATGTCCTTTTCATTATAGGGGACTGGAATGCAGAAGTAGGAATTCAAGAAACACTTGGAGTAATAGGCAAATTTGCCTTGGAATACAGAATGAAGCAGGGCAAAGGCTAATAGAGTTTTGCCAAGAGAATGCACTGGTCATAGCAAACACCCTCTTCCAACAACACAAGAGAAGACTCTACACATGGGCATCACCAGATGGTCAACACAGAAATCAAGCTGAGTGTATTCTTTGCAGTAAAAGATGGAGAAGCTCAATACAATCAGCAAAAACAAGACTGGGAGCTGACTATGGCTCAGATCATGAAGTCCTTATTGCCATATTCAGAGTGAAATTGAAGAAAGTGGAGAAAACCACTAGACCATTCAGGTATGACCTAAGTCAAATCCCTTATGACTGTACAGTGGAAGTGAGAAATAGATTTAAGGGACTAGATCTGATAGACAGAGTGCCTGATCAACTATGGATGGAAGTTCGTGACATTGTACTGGAGACAGGATTCAAGACCACCCTCAAGAAAAAGAAATGTGAAAAAACAAAAGGGCTGTCTGAGGAGGCCTTACAAATAGATGTGAAAAGAAAGGAAGTGAAAAGCAAAGGAGAAAAGGAAAGATATACCCATTTGAATGCAGAGTTCCAAAAAAGAGCAAGGAGAGATAAAAAAAAAAGCCTTCCTCAGCGACCAGTGCAAAGAAATACAGGAAAACAATAGAAAGGGAAAGACTAGAGATCTCTTCAATAAAATTAGATCTACCAAGGGAAAATTTTATGCAAAGATGGGCTCAATAAAGGACAGAAATGGTAGGGACCTAACAGAAAAAGAAGATATTAAGAAGAGGTGGCAAGAATACAAAGAAGAACTGTACAAAAAAGATCTTTACAACCCAGATAATCACGATGGTGTGATCACTCACCTAGAGCCAAGCATCCTGGAATGTGAAGTCAGGTGGACCTTAGAAAACATCATACAAACAAAGCTAGTGGAGGTAATAGAATTCTGGTTCATCTATTTCAAATCCTAAAGTAGTGCTGTACTCTATATGTCAGAAAATTTGGAAAACTCAGTAGTTCCACAGGACTCAGTTCAATTCAGTTCAGTTCAGTCACTCAGTCATGTCCGACTCTTTGTGACCCCATGAACTGTAGCATGCCAGACCTCCCTGTCCATCACCAACTCCCAGAGTTCACCCAAACTCATGTCCATCAAGTCTGTGATGCCATCCTCTGTCGTCCCCTTCTCCTCCTGCCCCAATCCCTCCCAACATCAGAGTCTTTTCCAATGAGTCAACTCTTTGCATGAGGTGGCCAAAGTACTGGAGTTTCTGCTTTAGCATCATTCCTTCCAAAGAAATCCCAGGGTTGATCTCCTTTAGAATGGACTGGTTGGATATCTTTGCAGTCCAAGGGACTCTCAAGAGTCTTCTCCAATACCACAGTTCTAAAGCATCAATCCTTCAGCACTCAGCTTTCTTCACAGTCCAACTCTCACATCCATACATGACCACTGGAGAAACCATAGCCTTGACTAGACAGACTTTTGTTGGCAAAGTAATATCTCTGCTTTTGAATATGCTATCTAGGTTGGTCATAAATTTTCTTCCAAGGAGTAAGCGTCTTTTAATTTCATGGCTGCAATCACCATCTGCAGTGATTTTGGAGCCCAAAAAACAAAGTCGGACTCTGTTTCCATTGTTTGCTCATCTATTTCCCATGAAGTGATGGGACCAGATGCCATGAATTAGTTTTCTGAATGTTGAGCTTTAAGCCACCTTTTTCACTCTCCTCTTTCACTTTCATCAAGAGGCTTTTTAGTTCCTCTTCACTTTCTGCCATAAGGGTGGTGTCATCTGCCTATCTGACTGGAAAAGGTCAATTTTCATTCCAATCCCAAAGAAAGGCAATGCCAAAGCATGCTCAAACTACTGCATAATTGCACTCATCTCACAGGCTAGTAAAGTAATGCTCAAAGTTCTCAAAGCCAGGATTCAAAGTACATGAACCGTGCATGAAATTCCAGATATTCAAGCTGAATTTAGAAAAGGCAGAGGTATAGTGATCAAATTGCCAATATCCCTTGGACCACTGAAAAAGAAGAGAGTTACAGAGAAACATCTGTTTCTGCTTTATTGACAATGCCAAATCCTTTGACTGTGTGGATCACAATAAACTGTAAAAATTCTGAAAGAGATGAGAATACCAGACCACCTGACCTCCCTCTTGAGAAATCTGTATACAGGTCAGAAAGCAACAATTTGAGCTGTATGCAGAACAACAGACTGGTTCCAAATAGGGAAAGGAGTATGTCAAGGCTGTATATTTTCACCTGCTTATTTAGCTTATATACAGATTATATCTTGAGAAATACTGGACTGATGAAGCACAAGCTGGAATCAAGATTCCTGAAGAAACATCAATAACCTCAGATATGCAGATGACACCACACTTATGGCAAAAACTGAAGAAAAACTAAAGAGCTTCTTAATGAATGTGAAAGAGGAGAGTGAAAAAGTTTGTTGAAAACTCAACATTCAGAAAACTAAGGTCATGCCATCTAGTCCCATCACCTCATGGCAAATAGGGAAACAGTGGAAACAGTGACAGAATTTATTTTTCTGGATTTCAAAATCACTGCAGATGGTAACTGCAGCCATGAAATTAAAAGATGCTTGCTCCTTGGAATAAAAGCTATGACCAACCTAGAGAGCATATTAAAAAGTAGAGACATTACTTTGCTAACAATGGTCCATCTAATCAAAACTATGGTTTTCCCAGTAGTCATGTATGGATATGAGAGTTGGACTATAAATAAGCTGAGCATCAAAGAATTGATACTTTTAAACTATGGTGTTGGAGAAGACTCTTGAGTGTCCTTTGGACTGCAAGGAGATCCAACCAGTCCATCCTGAAGGAAATCAGCCTGAATATTCATTGGAAGGACTGATGCTGAGGCTGAAACTCCAATACTTTGGCCACCTGATGTGAATAACTGACTCATTGGTAAAGACTCTGATCTGAGAAACATTGAAGGCAGGAAGCGAAGAGGACAACAGAGAATGAGATGGTTGTATGGCTTCACTGACTCATGAGGTTGAGTAAACTCCAGGAGTTAGTGATGAACAGGGAGACCTGGTGCTGCAGTCCATGGGATCTCAAAGGGTCAGACACGACTGAGTGAATGAACAGAACTGAACTGAAGCTTTAATTGGAGACTATGCTTCTAGGTGAATCTCATTTTTGAAAGTTGCTTATCTTTCATTGCTCTGCCTGATTCCTACAAAGCTAGAATCTGTGTGATGTACTTTTCTAGGCTTCAATTCTGATCTGCCCTGCTGCCTGGAACAAGATGAAAAATGAACTAAAAAATCTTTGAAAGTAAGAGCTACCTGGAGTGTTATTTCTTCAGTTTACAGCTCTAACCCAAAGGAAGCCCTTAGATTGGAGTAATAAATAACATTCATTTTAAAAATAAATAAATAAATAGAATATGTCAATTTCTTCCATCATAAGTCTTACCATTATCTCAATAACAAGGCTTTCTAATGCTGATGTTTTACTATTTGGAATGTTCAGTGTAGAGCAGCTGTGATACATTAAGGAAGTAAAAATGATTTAATATTTAATATGGGATTATTTATTTATTTTATAACAAAGTGCCATTGCCTATGTTTTTAGAGAAAGGGTAAATAATAAATATATTTTCAGTATCAATAAATTATTAGGACTCAATTTGTACTACATTTCATCAGTAACAGTATGACTACATTTTAAACTACATACAAGACAGAAAAGCAAACTTTTGCCAAGTAACTCTTCACAACCAAATCAGTCCTTGAATGTCATATTGTATAAAAATGCTGAATAGCATCTGGTTAACTGTATGACATTTCATAAATACATAACTTTGAATTGAATTGAAAACACTAAATATAGAGAGACATTTTTGAATGATAGTTTATTTCTTGTCACTGAAGGAACACTTAATCTAGAGAAATTTTCTAAATGCATTCTTCTTTGTACATACACAAATTAAAAAACACAACACACTTTAAAAGAAAAAATGAATGTAAAGTGAAGCCACTAAAAATATTTTAAATATCTTTGTTTCATTTTTCTTTTCTTTAACAAGGGCACTCAGTCAAAGTTAGTACTGAGTGTAATTCATTCCTGAGCTCATCCCAGGTTTAATAAATAGGGCCTTGCTGATATGGAAGACCAGAACTCCAAATTGTCCTCTTGAAACAAAGTCACATTCATTGTTCTGGCTCGAGTGGGAGATGTCATAAAGGTGATGTGTATGGATTCAGAAATCTCATTTTCGGCAGTAAAAGCCTAGACTAGAAACCCATAAACTTCAGCCACTGTCTGTAAAGTTGAGTCTACTAGCAAGTAAAGAATTATAGTCCCTAGAACCTCCTGTAAGAAACTACTAAATTTCTATGGTTTTTTTCATGCTACTTGTGATTTGCTGTTTTCTCATAGTACCTAGTGGTAAAGAACATGCCTGCCAATGCAAGAGACACGGGAGATGCAGTTTCGATCCCTGGGTCAGGAAGATACACTGGGGGAGGGCATGACAACCTTCTCCAGTATTCTTGCCTGGAGAATCCCATGGACAGAGGAGCCTGGTGGGTACAGTCCATAGGATCACAAAGAGTCGAACAGGATTCAAGCAACTAAGCACGCATGTGCACAATAGTGTTAATGGGTAACATTTTTGAGCATTTACTACATGCTGGGCACTGTTCTAAGAGACACATATTAGGTTCAGTTCTTATAAAAAAAACTTATGAGAACATTTAACATACTACAGACTGATTTTCAAAGAGGGTGGATTAGGAAAAAATCAGTTCTTAATCAAAATTGAGTATCCTTCTCTGGGTCACTTCTGACTCCATAGCCACATACATTTTCCCTTTAGTTTTGTTAATACAGTCCTGATTGCCACCCATCGGTTTCTGTCCAGAAGTAAACATACAGCAGCCTTGCCCAGAGATGCGGCACTTCATAGCAGTGTTAATATTACGTCATGTCCTACAAAGTGACTAAATTCTCTGTACAGCTGGAGAGCTCTGTGAGCAGGAGGACCCAGAGATAAAGAGAGAGAGTGGGTGTACCTTTCTACTTTCTATTACATCTGGCATTAGACAGGCTGTCTCTAATCCCACCTAATCCGAGAGCTGTATCACCAGCTCCATCTCATCTTTGGCTCCCATCCAAGTCCATTCCTACTTTGCTTGGCACATTCAGACCAACTTTCTCCTGGTTTTCTTTCTGGCTCTGAGCTTAGCTAGTGCACCTCTCCTTCATCCCTGCTCCTATCCCCAGGCAGCTGCCTTGCCAAGACAAAGCAGAGTGTTGCCTGAGTAAGAAAACTGAAAGAAAGGAAAATTGTCAGTCCACTATAAAAGGCAGAGCAGACTTAATGAAAGTGGAAGAAGCCACAGTTGAAGGAGTGGTCACCTGTCAAGTTAGACACTACCCCTGCTCCTCTAGCCGCAGCCGCAGCCCCAATCTTGGCCCTCAACAGGCTATCCAATGTGACTTCCTCTTCTACTAAGCCCCCCTTGAGGACTACCATCCCCAAAGGGAACACAAAACTCTTAGCTAAGAGGGGAACAGCCAAGAAAAAGAAAAGAGAAAGGAAGAGGAGGGAAGAATGCACAAGACAAAAGAAAGAAAAATTGTCTCAAAGATAGCTGGAGAGCAGACTCACAGAGAGGAAGAATTCTGGTGGCGAGAAGCTGAGGAAGCCAAAATAATGAAGAACTGCAAAAATGATCAGAAGAGACAATAAAGTAGCAGGGAGGAGAGGGAACATATTCAGAAATAGAAGAAGCTTGTGATCCTGAAGAAAAGAAGATCCCATCAGAATGAAAGCAGCGTTTCTAGTGAAGAGAACAGGAGGGTATGAACACAAAGAAAGAACTTGAGCAGATCATGAAAAGAATTAGAAAAAAGGAAGCTATGGATAAGAAAGTCATGGATCTAAGAAATGAACATATCAGCAAGGGAACTAACCCTGGAGGAACAACAGCATCTCCACTCCCATGTGAAACAAACTCCAGGGAATGGAAAACAGTAGCAATCTATAGTCACTGTGTTCCAGTTACTCCCCAGGCGATAATCATAATCAAATGCATCGGAAACATTTCATGAGGTTTGCCTGATGGACAGGCAACATTTTCCAGATATTGTTAAATTTTAGATCAAGTCAAATCAGTAGGAAATTATCCAATGCAACTCTCATAAAAAACAGTTTCAGCAGAATTAAGAGACAGAAATAGGATAGAAGCTGGTTGAGGATTCATCTAATCGTAAAGGGACCCATGCTATAAGACTAATACTTTGAAAAATGTGAATGAGAGAGGAGGAGGTAGACACTGGACTGAGAATCTAAACTCAAAAGAGAGCTGTGTTTCCTTCGTTTGGCTTGTTTTTTCGAAAAGAAGAACTTTAGCATGTTTGTGCAGGTTAAAGGCAAGAAGACAGTAGATAAGGAATAATAGAAGCTATAAGAGAAGGAAAAGATAATAGGCCAAATAAGATTCTAGAATAAGTGAGAGCATTTGGAATTAAGAAAACAGGTACATGGGAAGATTTGTCTTTGAATAGATAGAAAAGAACCCACTCTGTCATTGATTATATAAATCATTCTATGGTTCTGGACTAAAAAGGCTGTTGGAAATATGAAGTGAGTGATGCACATGAATTTAATGGAAGATATGTTTATGTATGAGTTTTCTCTGTGAGATGGAAGGCAAGGTCATCAGCAAAGAGGTGGGTGAGAGTCACGAAAGGTGGAAATGTTGGGAATAAATGCAGAGAGAAACCAGATAGGAGATGACAAAAGACAAGTAACAGTGACTAGCAGTATTAAACTTTTAGCAAGCATTATTGCATATAAAATTCATAATTTATATGTATATATTACTCTATGTTATTGCTGCTGCTGCTAAGTTGCATCAGTCATGTCCGACTCTGTGCGACCCCATAGATGGCAGCCCACCAGGCTCCTCTGTCCCTGGGATTCTCCAGGCAGGAATACTGGAGCAGGTTGCCATTTCCTTCTCCAGTGCTTAGAAGTAAAAAGTGAAAGTGAGTCACTCAGTCAAATCTGACTTTTTGCGACCCCATGGACTGTAACCTACCCAGGCTTCTCCTTTCATGGGATTTCCCAGGCAAAAGTACTGGAGTGGGTTGCCGTTGCCTTCTCTCACCCTACGTTATTAGATATTAGGTAATATACTTGGGAATATTTGGTAAGACCTTGACTTGGATTTGATACAAATATGTAGACTATTAGGTTACCTCTTTGACACAATAAAAATGTCTGTAGGGCTTTATAGCAAAAATGACTTTCTTACTACCCCAGTTTCCTCCATTCATAATTCACTCATCTGACTATGAAAAGCTTTTCCATTCAAATACTTTTCCTTGAAATTTCCCTAAAATCTCGAGCATTTTAAGTTGAGGAGGAAGTCCTGGAATAATGGAAAACTAATATGTATAATAGAAGGCTAACTTCTAGGGACAGATACCAGGTGGGTTTTAAAGACAAGATTTGGAGGAATAGATCCTAAAAATGGACAAATAGTGCTGTATATTTTTAAAAGCTACTTTGATTTCCATCTTTTGCTTTTGTAAAAATTTGAGGTTCTTACCTCAAGAATCTTTTGATAAATAGTTGGCACACTAGGAATTTTTTTTTAGGTCAGAATTATTTTTCCTGGAGCTTATCCACCTCTGTTGAAGTTATGGATATATTTTTCTTTGGATTTCTTCTATTACATATAGGCTACCATGTGTCATTCATGTGTGTGTGTTTCTCTTCACTGAAGCTACAACACAGGAAGCATTCATTGATTTTGTTGTCTGAAAGAATATTATATCCTCAACAGAAATGATAACTTGCCATTTATTATGAAATCCTACCTCTGTGCTATAGCAATGAAACTCCTGAAGATCAATGTGATATGTTGGGAAAAAAAAAAAAAAAAAACACCATTAAAAATCAAAGTTGATGAAGGTCACTCTGTCTCATAATTCTCTTTTGTACCATTTCAAGTCCCTAGGAGAAATTAAGAAAGAAAAGACTAATATTTTTATTTCTTCTCTGAGAAAAATGAAAATGGAGGAAACCTCTTAGTGTAGTAGAATAAAATGGTCAGTCTATGGCTCTTTGGAGAAGAGAAGCTAAAAGACTTCGCAAAATTAAACTGGGATCTTCCCAGAGAAGAGCCTTGGGAGATTTAAGGACCAGGCCAAGTACTTGAGTAGAGTCAGCCCAAAGGTCATCACATTTGCATTCATGCAGAATGAAGAGTAAGAGCAACGTGAAGGATAAGATGAAAGTAAAATGGAGTGAACTAAAAATCAAAACATGGCATAGAGGGGGCCTTGCAACTATAAACTTATAGAAATCACATACATTTGGGGATGGCCTTCCCACAGTACTGGAGTAGTGGGGCCAGCCCATTTTATTCTAAAATGTTGTAGGACAAGATGACTTCAAGTGATATCTAAGTTACAAGTGATATCTAGGTTGCTTCTTTATAAAAGTTTTAAATTACTAGAAAATTTTACCTTAGTTGGGCTATCAGTGCCTCATTGATATCATTTGAGGGGGAGATGGTACATATCACTATATTGCACGTAAAAAATGCAAATGAGTATCTATGTGGCTCATCTCCACTTAAAGAATGTAAGTCCTTAACTCAACTTCAGCTCACATGTTCTGTATCTTGAGTCTCACTGCAATGACTAGTAAGCAAACTGAAGAATTTCCTGGAATATGGCTAGCATAAACACAAATACCTAAATATGATGTCTAATATAGATTTCAATATATTTTACCCACTAATGAACAGTACTATGCCTCTTGTTCAGTTTCTAAGTTGTGTCCAACTCTTTATGACCCCATGGACTGTAGCACACCAGGCGTCCAAGTCCTTCACCATGCCTCTTGAGAAATATGTAAAATAAATTAATTCCAAACTAGTTCATATTATACTATCTTTTTTCAACATTCATTATATTGTTCTGCAGGTATTTTTAAAGTGATTGTTAAATGTGAATGTCAACAGATTTGGTACTGGCATTTGTACTTCCTAGAGAAGAAAGAGAATTAAATTTTTAGGTAAATCAGTAAAACATATACAAAACCATAAACTAATACACTTATTAAAAGTAGTTTGCTTAATAGTGAAGAAAAAGAAACTAAAAAATTATCTAATCAACATTGTAAAATGACAAACATAACTGATGAACTTCTTACTACTTTCCTTCATATTTTTCTATAGACTCTGCCTCCTCACTCCCAGCCACCATATCATGACCTCTTTAAAACTGATAGAATGAACACTCATTTATACTTAGTCAAGAATCTTTGTCAGGTCTGGAAACATAGACTTGGTGGTTGTGAGTTTAAAAAAAAGAAAAAAAGAAAATTAGTTTTAAAAACAGAATAATAATTTGCAATGTTTTCTTGATCTAATTTCTCTTAGGGTTCATGCCTCATATTACCTCACAGAGAAGAGGAAAAAAACACTGCCTCGTATTTTACAAAGTTGTAAGTTTAAAATGAAAAAAATTCCTGAGGCTCTCTCAGTGAATAGCTCTACTCCCCATAAATAAACTAAACATTTGAGATAATGCATCAACTCTTCAAAGTCATAGTTTTGTTTAATGTGTATACCATCAATGCAACGAGTGGTACCTTTGGGTTCCCCACATCTCTGAGGTACATGCATTTGTATTAGAGCACATGAAAGGGGTTAAAGTAAAACTATCTCATAAATATTTATTTGTGAGAATTTATTTTTGAAGGTGGTAAAAATGAAGTCTTACGTTGATGAAGTGGCTGCTGCTGCTAAGTCGCTTCAGTCATGTCCGACTCTGTGTGACCCCATAGACGGCAGCCTACCAGGCTCCCCCATCCCTGGGATTCTCCAGGCAAGAACACTGGAGTGGGATGCCTTTCCTTCTCCAAAGTGGAGGAAAGCATTAAGTCAACTGAGTCAATATTTGAAGAGGGAGGGTGAATACCAACTGCCAATTTGCTAATCAGCCCTCATCAATGTCCAAGATGACTGTCTTTCGTTGAGAATGCATTTCAGTCTTTGTTTATTAAATTTCAAATGGTTTACTAAAACTGCCAACAAGAGGATAATTGATGCCAATTATAGGGTCTTTCTCAGAGGAATTGGAATGAGTCCACACATTCATTTCACACACATGGCTCATCTGCCCTCAATTTAATAATGATGATTAGCCACCTTGATACCATTAGAAATAAAAATGCAGTCCTTGATTTGCCTTGTATAATATCTGATCTGACATTAAATCAAGATATTACTGGTGCTGATATAAACAGATTTCCCAGAATTTGGATTTAATTTTCCATTTTCCCCATATTACCATGTCTGTAGGAATGCAAAACTCAGTTTCAAAAGAAACAAGAATCTGGTTTTCAAATATTATTGAAATGCTACTCTTGAAAAGTCTTTTTATAGAAAATTCAAAAATAACACAAGCTGTGCTCCTATAGTGCATGTCTAAATTGACAATTCAAAAGCACAATTTTAGTCTAATTCTAAAGGGCAGTTGCTATTTATGATGTTGCTTTTTTAATGTAAGTGAGTGAGTGAAGTTGCTCAGTCGTGTCCGACTCTTTGCGACCCCGTGGGCTGTAGCCTACCAGGCTTCTCCATCCATGGGATTCTCCAGGCAAGAATACTGGGAGTGGGTTACCATTTCCTTCTCCAGGGGATCTTCCTGAGCCAGGGATTGAACCCAGGTCTCTTGCATTGCAGGCAGACGCTTTAACCTTTGAGCCATCAGGGAAGCCCACATTATTTTTTACATTTTTTTAATGTAAATAACTGATACTATCCCCAGAAGTTAGTGTCTTTCCTCCCCAAGCCCTATTGAAATTCTGACTCCTATATATTAATGTTCTGCTTCTTGAACTGAAAGCTACTGCACAGACTCTGAAGCTGGGAGGGATTGGGGGCAGAAGGAGAAGGGAGCAACAGAGGATGAGATGGCTGGATGGCATCACTGACTCGATGGACATGAGTTTGAGTGAAATCTGGGAGTTGGTGATGGACAAAGAGGCCTGGCGTGCTGCGATTCATGGGGTCGCAAAGAGTCAGACATGACTGAGCGGCTGAACTGAGCTGAACTAAAACATCTCTACAAAATAACAATGCTTTTATTCTTATAGGCAAAGAATGAAATTCTTACACTCCAAAAGAAAGACTTATCTTACATGTATTCTTACTAAAAATGATAGGATTTTGCCTTAAAATGAAGAGAAAGGAGAATACAATCTATCATTCATCATGTTCTACTACATACCAAACATTACACTAAGTATTTTTTAAGCATTTGTCTAATTTAATCCTCAGGGCATCTCTATGTTGTAGATATGGTGAGCCTATCTCAAAGATGAGGAAATGGAAACTAATTCTCTGGTGATGAAGTTATGTAAGGGAGAATATAGCATAGAAATGAAAGGAGACCTGGGACAATGACTTGTAGTAACTACAGAAATTAAGTGGTGTATGACTTTGCTTTGGCGGTAAAGATTTTTGTATGAGTTAAAGTGACAATATACATATTTAAGCAAATATAATGTCAATTGGAATTCTTTCTTACTTGAAAATAAATGAAAAAATTATTTTGGTTCTACATGTAGTATATGATCTTGGTACAAAGAGTATCAGCAGATTGGCAGAGGTTCTCAGCAAAGTAAAATATTCTAAATTCATCAGCCCACCATCTCTCTTTAGATGATTGCCTTCTTGAGGATACAATATATACAAGCAAAGCCTGGTTTAAAAAGTAACCAATGCTTACATTTATAATCAAATAGAAGAGGAGAAGATCCTGAGGATCAAAAGTGGTTAATGTTACCTGAATAACATGGAGATTAACAAAAATCACAAAACTGGTGCTTGTAGTTTACAACCATCACTCCTCCTATGTTGTTGGTTTAAGCTTTCTCTTTTTCATGTGACTTACAATAAACTTCGAATATGCAAATACCTTATCTCACTTTGGACTACTGTTTATTTTATTCTTTAGAATAAACTCTTTCTGAAAATAACCTTGTGTGAAATGTTGTGACACAAATTGTCATTATATCTAAAATTTCTATATTCAGTTCAGTTCAGTTCAGTCACTCAGTCATGTCTAAATCTTCGAGACCCAAGGACTGCAGCATGCCAGGTATCCCTGTCTATCATCAACTCCTAGAGCCTACTCAAACTCATGTCCATTGCATCAGTGATGCCAACCAACCATCTCATTCTCTGACATTCCATTCTGCTCCTGCCTTAACTCTTTCCCAGCATCAGGGTCTTTTCCAATGAATCAGTTCTTCACATCAGGTGGCCAAAGTATTAGCATTTCAGCTTCAGTATCAGTCCTTCCAATGAATATTCAGGACTGATCTCCTTTAGGATTGACTGGATTAATCTCCTTGCTGTCCAAGGGACTCTCAAGAGTCTTCTCTAGCCCCACCGTTCAAAAGCACCAATTCTTAGGCACTCAGATGTCTTTTTGGTCCAAATCTCATATCCATACATGACATGTACATCATGAGAAATGCTAGACTAGATGAAGCACAAGCTGGAATTAAGATTACCAGGAGAAATATCAATAACCTCAGATATGCAGATGACACCACACTTATGGCAGAAAGCAAAGAAATAAAGAGCATCTTGATGAAAGTGAAAGAGGAGAGTGAAAAAGTTGGCTTAAAGTTCAACATTCAGAAAATTATTTCATGGCATCTGGTCCCATCACTTCATGGCAAATGGATGGACAAACAGTGGAAACAATGACAGACTTTATTTTGGGGGGCTCTAAAATCACCATAGATGGTGACTGCAGCCATGAAATTAAAAGACGCTTGCTCCTTGGGAGGAAAGCTATGACCAACCTAGACAGCATATTAAAAAGCAGCGACATTAGATTGTTGCCAGCAAAGGTCCATCTAGTCAAAGCTATGGTTTTCCAGTAGTCATGTATGGATGTGAGAGTTAGATTATAAAGGAAGCTGAGCAGCAAAGAATTAACGTTTTTGAACTGTGGTGTTGGAGAAGACTCTTGAGAGTCCCTGGGACTCAAGGAGATCTAACAAGTCCATCCTAAAGGAAATCAGTCCTGGGTGTTCACTGGAAGGACTGATGCTGAAGCTGAAACTCCAATACTTTGGCCACCTGATCAGAGAGCTGACTCATTTGAAAAGACCATGATTCTGGGAAAGATTGAGGGCAGGAGGTGAAAGGGACAACAGAGGATGAGATGGTTGAATGGCATCACTCAATGGACATGAGTTTGGGTGAATTCTTGAAGTTGTTGATGGACAGGGAGGCCTGGCGTGCTGTGGTTCATGGGGTAGCAAAGAGTCAGACACGACTGAGCGACTGAAGTGAACTTGACTAGACAAACGTTTGCTAGCAAAGTAATGTCTCTGCTTTATAATATGCTATCTAGGTTGGGCATAGCTTTTATTCCAAGCAGCACACATCTTTTAACTTCATGGCTGCAGTCATCATCTGCAGTGATTTTGGAGCCCCCCCAAAATAAACACTGTCACTGTTTCCATTGTTTCCCCTTCTATTTGCCATGAAGTGATGGAACTGTTCTTAGTTATTTGGATACTGAGCTTTAAGCCAACATTTTCACTCTCCTCTTTCACTTTGATCAAGAGTCTCTTTAGTTCTTCTTGGCTTTCTGCCATAAAGGTGGTGTTATCTGTATATCTGAGGTTATTGATATTTCTCTCAGCAATGTTGATTCCAGCTGGTGCTTCATCCAGCCCAGCATTTTGCATGATGTACTGTGCATACAAGTTAAATAAGCAGGGTGACAATATACAGCCTTAACATACTCCTTTCACAATTTGGAGCGAGTCTGTTGTTCCATGTCCAGTTCTAACTGTTGCTTCTTGACCTGCATACAGATTTCTCAGGAGGCAGGTCAAGTGGTCTGGTATTCTCATTTCTTGAAGAATTTTCCACAGTTTGTTTTGACCCACACAAAGGATTTGGAGTAATCGATAAAGCAAAAGTTGATATTTCTGTGGAACTTCCTTGCTTTTTCAATGACCCAGTAGACGCTGACAATTTGATCTCTAGTTCCTTTGCCTTTTCTAAATCCAGCTTGAACATCTGGAAGCTCACACTTCATGTGCTGTTGAAACCTGACTTTGAGAATTTTGAGCATTAGTTTGCTAGTGTGTGTATGAGTGCAATTGTGCAATAGTTTGAACATTCTTAGGCATTGCTTTTCTTTGGGATTGGAATGAAAATTGACCTTTCTAGTCCTGTGGCCACTGTTGAATTTTCTAAATTTGCTGGCATATTGTGTGCAGTACTTTCACAGCATCATCTTTTAGGATTTGAAAGAGCTCAACTGGAATTCATTCACCGTCACTAGCTTTGTTCATAGTGATCCTTCCTAAATCCCACTTGACTTTGCACTCCAGGATGCTTGGCTCTAGGTGACTGATCACACCATCATGGTTATCTGGGTTGAAGATCTTTTTTGCATAGTTCTTCCGTGTATTCTTGCCACCTCTTCTTAATATCTTCTATTTCTATTAAGTCCATACCATTTCTGTGCTTTATTGTGCTCATCTTTGCATGAAATGTTCCCTTGGTATCTCCAGTTTTCTTGAAGAGATCTCTAATCTTTCCCATTCTATTGTTTTCCTCTATATCTTTGCATTGATCACTCAGGAGGTCTTTCTTATCTCTCCTTGCTATTCTTTGGAATTCTGCATTCAGATGGGTATATCTTTCCTTTTCTCCTTTGCCTTTCACTTCTCTTCTTTTCTCAGCTATTTGTAAGGCCTCATCAGACCATTATTTTTCCTTTTTCCATTTCTTTTTCTTGAGGATGGTCTTGATCCCTGCCTCCTGTACAATGTCATAAGCCTCTGTCCATAGTTGTTCAGGCACTCTGTCTATCAGATCTAATCCTTTGAATGTATTTGCCTCTTCCACTGTATAATTGTAACTGATTTGATTTAGGTGATATCTGAATGATCTAGTGATTTTCCCTACTTTTTTCAATTTAAGTCTCTATTAGTAAGACTTTAATTCATCATTTGAAAAGGTACGTTAATGGACTGATTTAACACTTATTTTAAAAAATAATTCACTTCAAGTAATCATTGCATATGAATAAACTCTATAATAGTTATTAGTCTTTTACATGACTCTAAAATAGATTTTAAATTTTTAAGTGGGAGTATTGAGAATTCCTTGCATAGTGCAATGTGTTTATTAATGAGAAAAGTGAAAGTGAAAGTAGCTCAGTTACATTCCAACTCTTTGTGACCCCATGGACTATACAGTCCATAGCATTTTCCAGGCCAGAGTACTGCAGTGGGTAGCCTTTCCCTTCTCCAGTGTATCTTCCCAACCTAGGGATAGGACCTAGGTCTCTCGCATTCCAGGTGGATTCTTTACCAGCTAAGTCATAATGGAAGTCCTTATTATAGAGGGATCTAGGTAAATATTAGTTTATATTTTTCTGCATGCCTCATTTTTTTTAATCTTTGTGATAAAACAGACATGACCATAGCATACACTTGGTTTTTAAAAGAAAAGTAGTAGATAAGGAAAAGTCCCCAAGTGAAATAAATGTCTGCTTTATATAGCTTCCAGACACTTTAAAATCATTTGTCACGACAGAAGCGACAAAGTCACGGCTACAAAATACTCAGAAGAACATGTTTTTTACTTTAATTTTGATTTTACTAGTGTCATTCATAGAAATTTTCACCAACTCTGCTCTTTGCTTGCTATTTGCAGGTGGTGGTACCCTTTCTGTCCATCTCTCTATTAATTTTCACCTTAAATAAAAGAAATTCCTTTGTCCTGAGAACCTTAGCATAAGAGACTGAATGAAGGATACAGAAATACAAAAGAATTTACTTAAGGATCTAATGAAAAAGAAAAGCCTTTCTAGGAATTTCAGGATAAATATTTCATTATTTGAGATGAAATATAGAAACATTTGTAAAGGGATTTCAAGAGCTATGCTAATGTCTCCATAGATAAGGAAAATAATGATATGATACAGAGGAGAGAGCTTTTTGTTGTTTTTAAATGCCATTACACAACCTTGAACAAATGATTCAAGTGAACAAGTGAATGACTATATACAAATAACTGAATGAAGATTAAGCATAGTATGACAAAAGACTTTAATGATAGTAAAAGATTTTTAAAATATCAAACAATAGCAGAGCTGAACAAAATGGTTTTCTCCTAAACTTTTTATTTCAAAGACAATATATATCAGATATTGTACACTGTATCCTGAAATTTTTTTTCCCCAATATTACAAAATGTCTGTAGAGAATGAAGCCACAACATGTTGGAGATGTTATTTTTAACTGTAATTTATACACTGGGAATTTGACATAAAGAAAAAGATTTCACTGTTGTAGTAGAACATCATTTTGAATGTCAAAAAAATCCTCAGAGGACCTGGTAACAAGAGCCACTCAGTACAAAATATTCTGTGTACTGTGATATACTGAGAACTATTCACTAATGAGAAGCAGAAAACAGTAAGAAATAAATGTAGGTGCTTAAAACACTTGCCGGAATTGCCAGAGGGATAAAGAGAAACTCTGATCCATATGTTATGGGAAAGAATAACAAAATGTTTGTCGAAAGAGACTTCTATCTGAATTAACTTAAAATATCCATGTACTCTTTATCTAGGTGTTTCAACAGACTATTTCACTTTTAAACAACCTCAACATGAGATCATTTATGCCAATAAATATCTAGAGTCTGAAATAATCACTTAGCTGGATAAATCGATAAACAGCAATATTAGTCTAAAACAAGGGAAGAAAATGTGATTATATATGCTCTACAAATTTGCAAGCTATTTTGTGCTTTAAATAACATAAATAAGGATGAATTTAGTGATTATCAAATATATTTATCACAAAATGGGCAGTTTATTTCTTTTTTTTAATTTTAATTTTTTTAGTTTGTTTTGCTTTACAATACTGTATTCGTTTTGCTATACATCGACATGAATCAGCCACGAGTGTACATGAACTCCCAATCCCGACCCCCACCTCCCCCTCCCGCCCCACACCATCTCTCTGGATTGTCCCCGTGCATCAGTCCCAAGCATCCTGCATCCTGCATCAAACCTAGACTGGCGATTCGTTTCACTTATCATATCATACATGTTACACTGCCACTCTGCAAACCCATCCCACCCTCTCCCTCTCCCACAGAGTCCAAAAGGCCGTTCTATACATCTGTGTCTCTTTGCTGTCTTGCGTACAGGTTTATCATTACCATCATTCTAAATTCCATATATATGTGTAAGTATACTGTATTGGTGTTTTTCTTTCTGGCTTACTTCACTCTGTATAATCGGCTCCAGCGTCATCCACCTCATTAGAACTGATTCAAATGTATTCTTTTTAATAGCTGAGTAATACTCCATTGTGTATATGTACCACAGCTTTCTTATCCATTCATCTGCTGATGGACATCTAGGTTGCTTCCATGTCCTGGCTATTATAAACAGTGCCGCAATGAACATTGGGGTACACGTGTCTCTTTCAATTCTGGTTTCCTTGGTGTGTATGCCCAGCAGTGGGATTGCTGGGTCATAAAGCAGTTCTATTTGCAATTTTTTAAGGAATCTCCACACTGTTCTCCATAGTGGCTGTACTAATTTGCATTCCCACCCACAGTGTAAGAGGGTTCCCTTTTCTCCACACCCTCTCCAGCATTTATTGCTTGTTGACTTTTGGATCGCAGCCGTTCTGACTGGTGTGAAATGGTACGTCATTGTGGTTTTGATTTGCATTTCTCTGATAATGAGTGATGTTGAGCATCTTTTCATGTGTTCAATTTATTTCTAAGAAGTACTTCCATCATCAGTACTCAGTGTATGTTAATCTTCTAATTTATAAATACATTTTAATTTGTAATCTAACTCCAGTCAAGAATACTGGAGTGGGTAGCCGTTCCCTTTTCCAGGGTATCTTCCCAACCCAGAGATCAAACCCTGGTCTCCTGCATTGCAAGTGGATTCTTTACCATCTGAGCCACCAGGAGCCCCAAAATATATATTTGTAGTATAAATACATTCTCCTTATAAACATTTTTGTGAAACTTCGCATACTTTCCCTATTTAAAAATTCATTAAAATATGTTTTATGCACTTGATATTACTGGTAATGCTTTATGTATAAATAACTGTGACTTTGCTTTTCTTATGATTTAGAGAAGAAAGTTCAAATTGAAAGGAAAATTTTTGATTGCAAGGAAATAAAGTTTTATGTAGAATAATGAAACTTTAGAACAAAAAATAGTTGTGACCCCATGTACTATACAGTCCATGGAATTCTCCAGGCCAGAATACTGGAGTGGGTAGCCTCTCCCTTCTCCACGGGATCTTCCCAACCCAGGGATTGAACCCAGGTCTCCTGCATTGCAGGCAAATTCTTTATCAGCTAAGCCACAAGGGAAGCCACAACAAAAAATAGACAATAGGAAATTCTTACTATTGAATTTTACTAGCCTTTTGCATTGTTGTGATAATATGTGAAATATATTTAAGGCATTCTACACTGATTTCTTATACCAGACATAGCTGTAACTACACATTAATCTGCATAATGTAGTATGTCTACAGTTAAGCCCATTTTAGAGACATGGAAACCAAGGTGTATAAATGATAAAATAATATAATGTTAATTAATTGTAAGTACTGACACAAGGACTTTTAACCAGTGCTGTCTGAAACCAAACCTTCTGTTCTTTCCACACCATACTTCTTCTTGAAGGTACTTATTCATAAGCATTTATGGTTTGTCTAGGATGAATCAGGCATCATGTTAGGTGCTAGGCACTATGCTAGGTGCTAATAGATAAGGAGGCTGAATGTACACAAAAGGGTATGCACTTTGCCAGAAAAATTGAATTTAAATTCCAGTTCACCCACTATAACTCAGCTGGTAAAGAATCTGCCTGCAATGCTGGAGACCTGGGTTTGATCCCTGGGTTGGGAAGATCTGCTGGAGAGGGGAAAGGCCACCCACTCTAGTATTCCTGCCTGGAGAATTCCATGAACAGAGGAGTCTGATGTGCTGTAGTCCATGGTGTCGCAAAGAGTCAGAAACTACTGAGTGACTTTTACTGTCACTCACTGTAAGACCATAGACTGATTATGTATCTTGTTAGGGTGTGGTTCCTCCTCTACAAGTTGTAAATGACTATGAAATCTCCTTCATAGAGTTGTTATGAAGATTAATTTTTGTGAACATCAGCACAGTACCAAGACATGATATATACATATATATGGTATGTGTTATTATTGGCACTTCAAACAGTTGTATTAAAGGTTAAATGAACTACCACTATCAAATCATTGGCACATCAAAATATTATTTTTATACTTTTCCATTCTACTAGAGAAAGATATAATATATACTTATTGGATCAGATAATTCTCATTGTCTACAACATTAAAACCACAAGTGATTAACAGGAAAATACAGATATAGCTTGTTGAAAACATAGTTATTATTGACTAATTGCTTATGAATCCAGTCTGTTTTGTACATTAAATAAAATAAGTTAATAGTATCTAGGACTCTTTTCTGATCATTAAAAAAGAAAAAAAAAACCTGCCTTTTTGGCCTCATATATTAACACCAGAAAGATTGATATTATTTTATTTGGATTCAACAAATAATATTTTTTGAATGAACATATGGTTCTCTGTTCAAGATCTCAGAGGGCATGTGTGTGTCCTTTCAAATTAAGCTGCTAGGAACAAGACAGACAAGAAAGAGAAGAGAATAGGTAAGAAATCATTTTGGTTATGGAAAAAAACTGTCTTTCATTAAAATTAATAAAATTGTTTAGTTCTAAATGTTTTTGGCCCTGGAGTAGTGAGACTTCTCAGGCAAAAAAAATTTTTTTTTAATTGAGCCTGGTTCTGCCTTTGCTACTAAATGACTGGAAATAAAGCTCCTCATTTCTTTGGAATTCTTAGTGTGAATAATAATAATGTCTAAAATATATTGAGTACTTACCAATAAGTCATGTAATCTGCCAGGTAATATTATCCCATATTACCAATTAGGAACCACTGGCACTGTGAATTTTTTTAAATGTCCTGAGTCCAAAGCTACTTTGTACTGGAATCTGGATTAAAATCTAGATAGTTTACTACCAGGGCTGTACTCTCAACCAATGCTGCTGCTGCTAAGTCACTTCAGATGTGTCCGACTCTGTGTGACCCCATAGACGGCAGCCCACCAGGCTCCCCTGTTCCTGAGATTCTCCAGGCAAGAACACTGGAGTGGGTTGCCATTCCTGCTCCAGTGCATGAAAGTGAAAAGTGAAAGTGAAGTCACTAAGTCGTATCCGACTCTTGGCGACCCCATGGACTGCAGCCTACCAAGCTCTTCCATCCATGGGATTTTCCAGGCAAGAGTGCTGGAGTGGGGTCCCATTGCCTTCTCAACCAATACACAGTGTAAAAATGAAAGAATGTAGATCCATGGATCCTCATCCAGCACTAATACTCTTTGAGTTTCTAAGGGTGTGAAAAATGACTTAATGTGAATGTGTCTATAGAAAAACTTGGAAATCAAATAGGAAAAAACACTATACCACAAGGAAACGAAACAACATGTTGCTAAAAGCAAATGAATCAATGAGAAAACCAAAGAGGAAATAAAAAAATGCCTTGAGACACATAACAGTAAACCTAACAAAATGTATGAGGTGCAGCAAAAGCAACTCTAAGAGGAAAGTTCATGAAGATATAGGCCTCCCGCAAGAAACACAACACATACAAATTAGCAATCTAAGCTTCTACACAAAGCATTAGACAAAGGACAAACTACAGCCAGCAGAAGGAAGGAAACAGATCAGGGAAGAAATAGATAAAATAGAGAACAACAACAAAAAAAAACAATGGAAAAGGTCAATAGAGCCAAGCGATCTGTTTTTGAAAGGATAAGCAAAATGAACAAACCTCTAGCCAGGCTTACCAAGAAAAAAAAAAGAGAGGACCCAAATAAACAAAATAAGAAACTAAAGAGGGGAAACAGTGACTGATACCACAGAAATACAAGATACCAAAAGAAAATATGAAGAATTATATGCCAAAACGGACAACCTAGAAGAAACAGACATGTTTCCAGAAACAAACAGCCTGCCAAAACAGAATTAAGAAGCAAGTGATTTGAATATACTGATCAATAGAAGTAAAATAGAATATGTAATTTAAAAAGTCCATGCAAGCGAAAGTCCAAAATGGCATGGCTTCACTGGGGAGTTCTATCAAACATACAAAGAACTTATCCATATCCTTATCAAACTATTCCAAGAACTGAATAGAAAGGAACACTCCCAGCTTCATTATCTGAAACCACCATCACAATCAAAGCCAGACAAGGACACTACAAAAAAAAAAAGAATATTACAAACCAATAATTTTGCTGAATATAGATGCAAAACTTCTCAACAAAATATTAGCAAATGGAATTCCACAATATATAAAAGGATTATACGCCATGATCAAGTTGGATACATTCCAGATTCACAAGGATAGTTCAACACATGCAAATCAATCAATGTAGTACGCTACATTAAGAAAAATAAGAAAGACAATGCCGAAGAATGCCCAAACTACCGCCCAATAACACTCATCTCATATGCTAGTAAAGTAATGCTCAAAATTCTCCAAGCCAGGCTTCAGCAATATGTGAACCGTGAACTTCCTAACGTTCAAGCTGGTTTTAGAAAAGGCAGAGAAACCAGAGATCAAATTGCCAACATCCTCTGGATCATGGAAAAAGCAAGAGAGTTCTAGAAAAACATCTATTTCTGCTTTATTGACTATGCCAAAGCCTTTGACTGTGTGGATCACAGTAAACTGTGGACAATTCTGAAAGAGATGGGAATACCAGACCACCTGACTTGCCTCGTGAGAAACCTATATGCAAGTCAGGAAGCAACAGTTAGAACTGGACATGGAACAACAGACTGGTTCCAAATAGGAAAAGGAGTACGTCAAGGCTGTATATTGTCACCCTGCTTATTTAACTTATATGCAGAGTACATCATGAGAAATGGTGGGCTGGAATAAACACAAGCTGGAATCAAGACTGCCAGGAGAAATATCAATAACCTCAGATATACAGAAGACACCACCTTTATGGCATAAAGTGAAGAGGAACTAAAAAAATCTCTTGATGAAAGTGAAAGAGGAAAGTGAAAAAGTTGGCTCAACATTCGGAAAATGAAGATCATGGCATCTGGCCCCATCACTTCATGGGAAATAGATGGGGAAACAGTGGAAACGGTGCCAGACTTTATTTTTCTGGGCTCCAAAATCACTGCAGATGTGATTTCAGCCATGAAATTAAAAGACGCTTACTCCTTGGAAGGAAAGTTATGACCAACCTAGATAGCATATTCAAAAGCAGAGACATTACTTTGCCAACAAGCGTCCGTCTAGTCAAAGCTATGGTTTTTCCTGTGGTCATGTATAGATGTGAGAGTTGGACTGTGAAGAAAGCTGAGTGCTGAAGAATTGATGCTTTTGAACTGTGGTATTGGAGAAGACTCTTGAGAGTCCCTTGGACTGCAAGGAGATCTTACCATTCCATTCTAAAGGAGATCAGTCCTGGGTGTTCTTTGGAAGAAATGATGCTGAAGCTGAAACTCCAATACTTTGGCCACCTCATGCGAAATGTTGACCCATTGGAAAAGACTCTGATGCTGGGAGGGATTGGGGGCAGGAGGAGAAGGGGACGACAAAGGATGAGATGGCTGGATGGCATCATGGACTCAATGGACGTGAGTCTGAGTGAACTCCGGGAGTTGGTGATGGAGAGGGAGGCCTGGTGTGCTGCAATTCATGGGGTCTCAAAGAGTCGGACACGACTGAGCGACTGAATTGAACTGAAGAAAAATAAAAGACAAAAGCCACAGGATCATCTCAATAGACTCTGAAAAAGCATTTGATAAAATTCACTGCCCATTTATGATAAAACCTCATGTCAAAGTAGGGGTAGAAAGAACATATCTCAATATAATAAAGATCATTTATGACAAACTCACAACCAATGTAATCCTCAAGAGTGAAAAGCTGAAGCCTTAAAATTTAGAAACAAGAAAAGGATGCTCACTCTCACCACTTCTATTCAACATCGTGTTGGAAGTCCTAGCCATAGCAATCAGACAAAAGTAATAAAGTTATCCAGATTGGAAAGAGGTGAAATTATCACTCTCTACCGATGATGTCTATAGAAAATCTTACAGACTCCAAACAAAAGCTATGAGAATTGATAAACATTCAGCAAACTAATAGGATTCAAGTTTAATTACAGAAATCTACTGCATTTTTATAGTAATAATGAAATATAGAATGAGAAATTAAAAACAAATTCTGTTTAAAATTGCATCAAAAAACAAACAAACAAAAACCTCAAATAAACTTAACCAAGAATGTGAAAGACCTATATGCTGAAAACTATAAAACATTGATAAAGAATATCAAAGATGATTCAAAGAAATGGAGAGATACCTTGTGCTCTTAAATGGGAAGAATTAATATCATGAAAATGGCCACATACTACTAAAAACAATCTATAGGTTAATGTAACCCCTATCAAAATAGTCATAACATTTTTCACAGTAATAGAACAAAGAATCATAAAGTTATCATGAAAATGTAAAAGACCCAGAATCACCAAATCAATCCTGGGAAAATGAGCAAAGCTGGAGGCATAGCCTTACTAAAATTTAGGCAATATTACAAAGCTATGGTAGTCAAAGCAGCATGGTACTGACACAAACACAGACATATAGATCAATGGAACAGAACAGAAAACCCAGAAATAAACCCACAGTCTTATGGTCAATTGATCTACAATAAAGAAGGCAAAAATATAAAATGGAGAAAATGGTGTTAGGAAAGTTCAGTTCAGTTCAGTTCAGTCGCTCAGTTGTGTCCGAATCTTTGCGACCCCATGAATCACAGCACGCCAAGCCTCCCTGTCCATCACCAACTTCTGGAGTTCACTCAGACTCACGTCCATTGAGTCAGTGATGCCATCCAGCCATTTCATCCTCTGTTGTCCCCTTCTCCTCCTGCCCCCAACCCCTCCCAGCATCAGAGTCTTTTCCAATGAGCCAACTCTCCGCATGAGGTGGCCAAAGTACTAGAACTTCAGCTTCAGCATCATTCCCTCCAAAGAAATCTCAGGGCTGATCTCCTTCAGAATGGACTGGTTGGATCTCTTTGCAGTCCAAGGGATTCTCAAGAGTCTTCTCCAATACCACAGTTCAAAAGCATCAATTCTTTGGTGCTCAGCTTTCTTCACAGTCCAACACTCACATCTGTACATGACCACTGGAAAAACCATAGCCTTGACTAGACACACCTTGTTGGCAAAATAATGTCTCTGCTTTTAAATATGCTATCTAGGTTGGTCATAACTTTTCTTCCAAGGAGTAAGCGTCTTTTAATTTCATGGCTGCAATCACCAGCTGCAGTGATTTCTAAATGTAAATCAATGAAATAAGAAATCCCCTCACATCATATACAAAGATATACTCAGACTTGTTTAAAAACCTAAATGTAAGACATGACACTGTAAAACTGAAAATAACATTGGCAAAATGTACTCTGACATAAACTGTAACAATATTTTCTTAGATCTGCCTCCTAATACAAAAGAAATAAAAGCAAAAATAAACAAATGAGACAGTCAAACTTAAAAGTTTTTCACAGCAAAGGAAATAATTAACAAATTTTAAGAAAAAAACACATAGGCTGGGAGAAAATATTTCCAAATGATGCAACTGATGAGGGCTTAATTTCCAAAATAACGCAAAGAGCTTATACAACTCAATACGAAAACAAAAAACAACCTAACCAAAAATGGGCAGAACTAAATAGACTTCTCTTAAAAAGGCATACAGATGGCCAACAGGCACATGAAAAGATGATCACCACTGCCAATCATTAGAGAAATGAGAATCAAAACCACAATGAGGTATAATCTCATACCGGTCAGAATTGTTTTGTTTACTTGAGTCATGTCCAGCTCTTCTGCACCTCCGTGGATTGTGGCCCACCAGGCTCCTCTGTCCATGGGATTTCCCAGGTCAAGAATACTGGAATGAGTTGCTATTTCCTTCTCCAGGGGATCTTCTCAACCCAGAGATTGAAGCTGTGTCTCCTGCTTGACAGGTGGATTCTTTACCGCTAATAGACCACGGAAACCCATTAGTTAGAATGACCATCATCAAAAAAATCTACAGATAATAAATGCTGTTGGTGGGAATGTAAATTGTTGTAGTCACAATGGAAAACAATATGGAGGTTTCTCAGAAAACTAAAAATATTGCTACCATTTGATCCTGTAATCCTAGTCCTGTGCATATATCCTGAAAAGAGGAAACCCTAATTTGAAAACATACATGCACCCCAATGTTCATACCAGTGCTATTTACAATAACCAAGATATGGAAACAACCAAAGTGCCCATCAACAGATTGGTTTAAGAAAATGTGATGTGTGTGTGTGTGTGTGTACGTATATGCTTCCCAAGTGATGGAGCAGTGAAGAATCCACTTGCAAATCCAGGAAATGCCAGTGATGCTGGTTCAACCCCTGGGTTGGGAAGATCCCCTGGAGTAGGAAATGACAATCTGCTCTAGTATTTTTGTCTGGAAAATTCTATGGATAGGAGCCTGGCAGGCTACTGTCCATTAGGTCACAAAGAGTTGGACACTACTGAGCACACATGCACACACATATACATATATACACACACATAATATTGCAGTATTACTCAGCCACAGAAAAGAATGAAATTGTGCTATTTGCAGCAACGTGAAGGGACCTAGGGAATATCATATTAATATGTGATATCACACACGTGGAATCTAAAAAATAATACAAGTGAATCTATACTCCAAATGGAAACAGACTCATAGACATAGAAAACAAACTCATGGTTACCAAGGGGGAAAGGGAAGTGGTTGGGATAACTTGTTTTTATTTTTGTATTTATTTATTTTTGGCTGCAGTGGATCTTCATTGCATCTTGGGCTTTTCTCTAGTTGTGGAGAATGGGGTTACTCTCTAGTTGTGGTCTGCTGGCTTCTCATTGCTGTGGCCTCTCTTGTTGCAGAGCATGAGCTCTGCATGGGAGCATGGTCTTCAGTAGTTGCAGTGTATGGCTCAGTAGTTGCAGCTTCAACTTCTTGAAGCCTGAGCTTCAAGCGCAGGCTCAATATTTGTGGCACACAGACTTAGTTGCTCCAAGGCACGTGGGTTCTTCCTGGACCAGGGATTGAACCCACTGTCTCCTGCATTGGCAGATGGATTCTTTACCACTGAGCCACCAGGGAAGCCCTTATTTTTTCATTTTTGGCCACAAGGAGCAGCTCATGGGATCTTAGTTCACAATCATGGATTTATCTGGGCCCAGGGCAGTGAAAACTCTGAGTCTTAATTTCCGGACCACCAAGGAATTGCCAGGAGGGCCAAATTATGGGTTTGGGATTAACAGACACAAACTACTATACAAAATATAGATAAGCAAGAAGAATATACTGTATAACCCAGCACAGGGAATTATATCCAAAATCTTGTAGTTCAGTCAGTTCAGTCACTCAGTTGTGTCTGACTCTTTGTGACCCCGTGAATTGCAGCACGCCAGGCCTCCCTGTCCATCACCAACTCCCGAAGTTCACTCAGACTCACATCCATTGAGTCAGTGATGCCATCCAGCCATCTCATCCTCTGTTGTCCCCTTCTCCTCCTGCCCCCAATCCCTTCCAGCATCAAGGTCTTTGCCATGAGTCAACTCTTCACATGAGGTTGCCTGGATTTCAGCTTTAACATCATTCCTTCCAAAGTCTTATAACCAAAATCTTATAACAAGCTATAATGGAAAACAATCTGTATATATGTATGTGTGTGTGTGTGTGTGTGTGTGTGTGTGTTAACACACACATGTAACTGAATCAACTTTGCTATATACCTGAAAATAAGATAATACTGTAAATGAACTTTATGTCAGTAAAAAATGTTTTTAAATTAAAAAAATTAAAACATCAAAATTATTTCAGCTCATGATCAAGATACTGCACAAATGCAAATTCTATTTTTCAGGTATAATAAATGGGAGTAGATCTTTAATTCTTAAGAACAATTCCTTTGGGGTATTTTTTTTTTATTATTTTCAGAGGATATCTCTAAGAATCTTTTGAAGGTGAAGTCGCTCAGTCGTGTCCGACTCTTTGCGACCCCATGGACTGTAGCCCACCAGGCTCCTCAGTCCATGGGATTCTCCAGGCAAGAATACTGGAGTGGGTTGCCATTTCCTTCTCCAGAGGATCTTCCCAACCCAGGGATCGAACCTGGGTCTCCCACACTGCAGGCAGACACTTTAACCTCTGAGCCAACAGGGAGGCCTAAGAATCTTTTACTAAGGGTATTTTAACTCTTCGAATAGATTTTCATAGGGATAGGGTTTATTTTCCTGTAGAACTTTCCTTCTTTAATATTAATATGACTTGTTATAGATATTAAATCTTTTACTATGTTAGTTTCTGGTCATAGTTACAGGACTAAGAAGAAAATGCAATCCCTATTAGTATAGTTAGTAGCATCTGGAAGACAATATTAACACAGGTATATTATATGCACATATACACACATACATACACATGCACACACACACACCCAAACACACTCACTCACTACTGGTAGATAAATCAATCCAGAATTTCAGATGCCAAAACCTATTCATCACCATTGACAATTTAGGCCAGATTCCTGAGAATTGGGAGTGAGCTAGAAGATAGGATATAATTTTAATCTTCATTCATTTTCACTTTTATTGTTTAATTCATAATACATGTAAATGAAACCTGTGTTTGAAAAGGAAAGAGAAGAGGTAGCCTATTCCCTCCCTATAGATGCATGCAAACCTCTTCAAACCAATTATTAATAAGTGTTAACAGAATTGTTAATTATCCTGGGGTCACAACCTTTTGTAAAGCCTTCCAGAGTAGAAAGGGGGTGTGTCTTAGCTCACAGCAGGTTGAAACAGCCCTCTAATTGACAAATTTTATGCTTAGCAGTTGGGTTGGCAAGAGGTTAAATCACATTTACTTTCCTTCCACAGAAGAACATAGATGGATTATTACATTTATCCTCCCTTCATTCATGAGACAAACATCTATTGACTCTCTGATTTAGGCTTCAGAGATCCATGGTAAACAACAGAGGCAGCCATTGTCCCCTGAAGCTTAGATTCTGTCTTTATGAGTAACCACTGTCGCTTGCCAGTTTACAATTAAGAGAAATCTATTGTAGGATATGTTAGAAAATTCTAAGTCTAAAGACTTTCAAAGAAAGCCTAGGCTGCCTTATTTCCTAATTCTGAACATCTGGAAGGAAAAAGTGCTATACATTCATTCAAGCTCAAAAAAAAAGTTAACAAATTCCTCCTATTCCAGCCCCATGCCATCAATAAAACACCAGCATTCTCCAGATGCATCACGCATTCCAAGACTTCTATTCCTCTTAGATCATTTTAGCGCTTTTCTAACTATGGAAAGATGTAAGAATCCAGGTTCATAAACATTTTTCCTGAAATATATCTAATCATCTAAGGGTCAGTTTTGCCTGTTTCTCAAAGCACCACCACCACCTTCCTATTACTGCTGTCAACTGAAATAAAAATGCACAACTTTAGTTTCAGTTTTATTTGAAAACTTCCTGAGGACAATCACCTCTAAGTTAGTTCTGAGAAACTGCTCCAAAGAGGTAGGGGGAGAGGTCAGTATATATGGTGATTTTGGCTAAGGGGTACATGCAATCCAACATGCATCTTCGTAGATTACTGCTAGTCATGAGTAATAGATATCTCAGTTAATTTTAGTGCCTTTCTAACTATGGAAAGACGCAATAATCCAGGTCCATAAACATTTCTCCTGAAATATATCTAAGAGCCAGTTTTGCCTGTTTCTCAAAGCACAGAGTGCTTCATGCTGTTCTTTGTCATGAATTCCCTTCAGAACTTACTGTAGGTCAGCGATTATAGTGGCTAAAAACTTAACCTTGCAGAACCAGTTGGTGACATTCCTTGTTTTACATGACTATCACCAAATAGAACATGGATTACACTGGAACATATACTTTCCCATAGAATCAGTTAAGAATTATTCTTGTAAAAAATTGAAGCACCATTATTTAGCTTTCTTGCTTACTTTGTGGTTTGCCATTCAGAACTCTACAAATCCTGACTGTGCAGTAGGTAGATTTCGGGATTTAATTCTCTGGTTCTGCTGTGTACAAGCTAAGTGAACTTAGAAAAATTATTTCACCTCCTAAAAGAACTATAAATGATAATAATCTATTTGTTCTTGGTTATTAATCTGTATATTAGGAATATTCATCCAATTCTTTAAGATATAGTTCTGGTCCTAGCTTTGTAATTAGCAACTCCATTCTTATTTTTTTGGATTTGTAAACCCTCTGCTGTTTAGTCACTAAGTTGTGTCCTACTCTTTGTGACCCCATGGACTGTAGACTACCAGGCTCCTCTGTCCATAGAATTCTCCAGGCAAGAATACTGGACTGGCTTGCCTTCTCCTGCTCCAGGGGATCTTCCTGACCCAGCGATCGAATCCAACTCTCCTGCATGGCAAGCAAATTCTTTACCACCTGAGACCATCAGAGAAGCTTTGTCTTTCAATATATTGTTCATCAAATATAGATTATCAAATAGTAGGTTTGGAGTTGCTCATATCTTTGCTAGATTTTAGGGTACACAAGAATAATAGTGATATCCTTCTTTCATTTCTGGTATTAGTAATGTGTTTCTTCTTTCTTTTTTTTTTCTCTGTCTCTTTTTTGTTGCTAACCTGGCTAGAGTCTTATCAATTTTACTAATTTTTTTTTTTCAAAGAAACGGCTTTTGCTTTTGCTGATTTTCTCTGTTGGTTTCCTTTTTTTAATCTCATTCAATTCTGCTCTAATTTTTATTATGTCTTTTGCATACTTTGGATTTAATTTGTTCTTCTTTTTCTGGCTTCTACAGGTGAAAGCCTAGATTATTAATATTATTAGATCTTTACTTTTTTTCTGAATAATGGATTTGATGCTTTATTTCCATCTTACATTTCCATCTAAGCATTGATTTCTGCATCCCACAAATTTTGATAAATTTTGTTTTCATTTAGTTCAAAATAACATCTTTCTCTTGAGTTTCCTTCTTTGTCAATATCAATATTTAGAACTCTTTAATTTTCAAGAATGTTGGAATTTTCTATTTGTCTCTCTGTTATTCATGTTTATTCAGTTCCATTGTGGTCTGAGATCAGGTAATGTATCATCTTTATTCTTTCAAATTTGTTAACATGTGTTCTGTGACCCAGAATGTGGTCTATGTTGGTAAGTATTCCATATGAGCTTGAGAAGAATATGTAATCCACCATTCTTGGATAAAACTATTGATAGAAATCAATCATATCCAACATATTATTGGTGTTTTGAGTTCAACTATGTTCTAAGTGATTTATCTGTTGCTGATCTGTCCATTTCGAATAGAGGAGTGTTAAAGTCTCCAACTATAATAGTGGATTAAGAGTAAAGAGGAACTAAAAAGCCTCTTGATGAAAGTGAAAGAGGAGAGTGAAAAAGTTGGCTTAAAGCTCAACATTCAGAAAATGGAAATCATGACATCTGGTCCCATCACTTCATGGCAAATAGATGGGGAAACAGTGGTGTCAGACTTTATTTTTGGGGGGTCCAAAGTCACTGCAGATTGTGATTGCAGAAATTAAAAGATGCTTACTCTTTGGAAGGAAAGTTATGACCAACCTAGATAGTATATTCAAAAGCAGAGACATTATTTTGCCAACTAAGGTCCGTTTAGTCAAGGCTATAGTTTTTCCTGTGGTCATGTATGGATGTGAGAGTTGGACTGTGAAGAAGGCTGAGCGCTGAAGAATTGATGCTTTTGAACTGTGGTGTTGGAAAAGACTCTTGAGAGTCCCTTGGACTGCAAGGAGATCCAACTAGTCCATTCTGAAGGAAATCAGCCCTGGGTGTTCTTTGGAAGAAATGATGCTAAAGCTGAAATTCCAGTACTTTGGCCACCTCATGCGAAGATTTGACTCATTGGAAAAGTCTCTGATGCTGGGAGGAATTGCGGGCAGGAGGAGAAGGGGACGACAGAGGATGAGATGCCTGAATGGCATCACTGACTTGATGGATGTGAGTCTGAGTAAACTCCAGGTTTTAGTGATGGACAAAGAGGCCTGGCGTGCTGCAATTCATGGGGTCGTAGAGTCAGACACAACTGAGTGACTGAACTGAATTGAAATGAATTTATTTCTCTTTATGATTTTATCAGCTTTTGTTGAATGTGTTTTGATTTTCTGTTACTAGACACATAGACCTTCAGGACTGTACCTGTTTTGTTGGAGAATTGATCCCTTTATCATTATGTAGCATTCCTCTTTATCCTTGATAAGCTGTTTTGCTCTGAGGTCTGCTCTGTCAAAAATAAATCGGTATTGATACTTCCCATTCCTTTTGATTAGTGCTAACATATATTTCTGCATTCTTCTGTTTTTAATCCATATGTATCTTCATACTTAAAGAAGGTTTTTTGCTGACAACATGTAGTTGATCTTGTTTTTTGATCTACTTTGACAATTTCAGTCTTTCAATTGGTGCATTTAGACTATCAAAGTTTAAAGTGATTATTGATATAGTTGGATTAATGCCTACTATTTTTGTTATTGTTTTCTATTTGTTGCCTTGTTGTTGTTGTTGTTTTAATCTCTCACTTGTTTTCTGTCTTTGTGCTTTTGATTGAGAATTTTAAGTGATTTCAGCCTCTTCTGTGGTTACTGCTCCTTTTCCCTGGGTCCTGGTGTGCACAAGGTTTTGTTTGTGCCCTCCAAGAATCTCTATTTCCTGAAGTTCTGTGGAAGTTTTGTAATCAAATCTTGTTGACATTCAAAGTCAGATTCCCTAGGGATTCCCAGTCCCTTTGGCATATCCCTATGTTAGGAAGTCTGCTGTGGGGCCTAGATCCTTCTCAACAGTGTGAGAACTTCCTTGGTATGATTGTTCTCCAGTTTGTGGTTGCCTACCCAGGAGCTCTATAGTAGGGCCACAGGCTCTACAGTAGGGCTAATGGTGACATCATTCAAGAGGCATTAAGCCACACCTCCAAGGATAGCTGCTGCCAGTGCCCCATCCCTGAAGCAGGCCACTGCTGACCCATGCCTCTGCAGAGAATCCTCATTCACAGACAGGTCTGGCTCAATCGCTTGTGGAGGCCACTTCTACTTTCCTCTGCATTCTAGTGTGCACAAGGTTTTGTTTGTGCTCCCCAAAAGTCTCTGGAGGGTATGAGGTTTGATTTTAAGGTGATTTCACCCCACCTACCACCTCATTGTGGCTTCTCCTTTGTCCCTGGATGTAGGACATCTTTCTTTGATGGGTTCCAACATCCTCCTGTTGAGGGTTGTTTAGCAGCTAGCTGCAATTTTAGTGTTTTTACAGGAGTAGATGAACACAGTCCTTCCACACTGCCATCTTCAGTTCAGTTCAGTTCAGTCACTCAGTCATGTCCAACTCTTTGTGACCCCCATGAATCGCAGCACGCCAGGCATCCCTGTCCATCACCAATTCCCGGAGTTCACTCAAACTCACGTCCATTGAATTGGTGATGCCATCCAGCCATCTTATCCTCTGTCATACCTTTCTCCTCCTGCCCCCAATCCTTCCCAGCATCAGAGTCTTTTCCAATGAGTCAGCTCTTCACATGAGGTGGCCAAAGTACTGGAATTTCAGCTTTAGCACCATTCCTTCCAAAGAAATCCCAGGGCTGATCTCCTTCAGAATGGACTCCACACACACACACACAAATGGATACAGTGACAGATTTTATTTTATTGGGTTCCAAAATCACTGTGGATAGTGACTGCAAGCCATGAAATTAAAAGTGGCTTGTTCATTGGAAGAAAAGCTATGACAAACCTAGACAGTGTATTAAAAAGCAGAGACATTACTTTGCTGACAAAGATCTGCAGAGTCAAACATATGTTTTTTCCAGTAGTCATGCATGAATGTAAGAGTTGACCTTAAAAAAGGCTGAACACTGAAGAATTGATGTTCCTGAACTGTGGTGTTGGAGAAGACTCTTGAGAGTCCCTTGGATTGCAAGGATATCAAACCAGTCAATCCTAAAGGAAATCAACTCCGAATATTCTTTGGCAGGTCTGATGCTCAAACTGAAACTCCAATACTTGGGCCACCTGATGCGAAGAGCTGACTCACCTGAAAAGGTGATGCTAGGAAAGCTTGAGGCCAGGAGGATAATGAAGTGACAGAGAATGAGGTGGTTGGATGGTATCATTGACTCAATGGACGTGAGTTTGAGCAAACTCACTAAATTAGAATAGATATTTCTCCAAATGCTGTTTTTTAGCTCACATATACAAATAATAGAGAAGTAAATGTGAGAGAAGAAATAGTTATGATACTCCAATAATAATAATGATAAAAAAAAGCAAAATCAAAAAAGCCATCAAACTGGAGAATACTAGTTGCCAATTCCTAACTAGCCAAAGCGTTTGACTGTGTGGATCACAATAAACTGTGGAAAATTCTGAAAGAGATGGGAATACCAGACCACTTGACCTGCCTCTTAAGAAACCTATATGCAGGTCAGGAAGCAACAGTTAGAACTGGACATGGAACAACAGATTGATTCCAAACAGGAAAAGGAGTACGACAAGGCTGTATATTGTCACCCTGCTTATTTAACTTACATGCAGAATACATAATGAGAAATGCTGGGCTGGAAGAAGCACAAGCTGGAATCAAGATTGCTGGGAGAAATATCAATAACCTCAGATATGCAGATGACACCACCCTTATGGCAGGAAGTGAAGAGGAACTAATAAGCCTCTTGATGAAAGTGAAAGAGGAGAGTGAAAAAGTTGGCATAAAGCTCAACATTCAGTAAACAAAGATCATGGCATCTGGTCCCATCACTTCATGGGAAATGGGGATACAGTAGAAACAGTGTCAGAGTTTATTTTTCTGGGCTCCAAAATCACTGCAGATGGTAATTGCAGCCATGAAATTAAAAGATGCTTACTCCTTGGAAGGAAAGTTATGACCAACCTAGATAGTATATTCAAAAGCAGAGACATTACTTTGCCAACAAAGATCTGTCTAGTCAAAGCTATGGTTTTTCCAGTAGTCATGTATGGATGTGAGAGTTGGATTGTGAAGAAGACTGAGTGCCAAAGAATTGATGCTTTTGAACTGTGGTGTTGGAGAAGACTCTTGAGAGTCCCTTGGACTGCAAGGAGATCCAACCAGTCCATTCTAAAGGAGATCAGCCCTGGGTGTTCTTTGGAAAGAATGATACTAAAGCTGAAACTCCAGTACTTTGGCCACCTCATGTGAAAAGTTGACTCATTGGAAAATGCTCTGAGGCTGAGAGGGATTGAGGGCAGGAGGAGAAGGGGATGACAGAGGATGAGATGGCTGGATGGCATCACGGACTCAATGGATGTGAGTCTGAGTGAACTCCGGGAGTTGGTGATGGCAGGGAGGCCTGGCGTGCTGCGATTCATGGGGTCGCAAAGAGTCGGACACGACTGAGAGACTGAACTGAACTGAACTAGTCGTGCTAACTTGAAAGCATCAAGTTCAGAGCCAAATATTAAAAAGGCATCTAATGAATCATTTTTTCTTATAGAACGAGCAGCTATAACCTAAGATATTTCTTGGGACTGCTGTGAAGGACAGCTCCCAAATTCTAAAATCAGACATTGATCCATTTGAGGAGATATTTCAGCAAGAGGTTTGCAGGTTCTGGTTTACTTTTCCAGACTCCAATTTCAGAGTTCTCTTCAACTTTGTTTTGATTCTTTCAGTTCAGTTCAATATAATCACCAAATATTCTTAATGAAGTCCTCCCATTGAACTTGATTTTCACAGCAATGAATGGTTCTTTTAAAACATCAGATTTGTCATATCATAATACTGAGGTATTTCCTCAGCTGTATCCAGTCTGTTAATGATGCTATCAAAGCCCTTAATTTCTGTTACAGGATTCTTTTTTTTTTTTTTAATCTGTAGTATTCTTTTTCATTCTTTCTTGGAATTTCCTTGTCTCTACTTTCATTTTTATTTATCTATTCTTTCATGCTGTCTACTTTATCCATGTGGCTCTTGTACAGTATTAATTATCATTGTTTTAGATTCCTCATCTGATAATTCCATCAGCCATGCCATATCTGAGTCTGATTCTGATGCATTCTCTGTTTCTTCAAACTGTACTTTTTACCTTTTATATGCTCTGTAATTTTTGTTTGTTTGTTTGTTTTTTAGCTAGATATGACATACTGGGTAAAAGAAACTGATGCAAATAAACTTTTTCTTTTGCTACATGGCTTGTGGGATCTTAGTTCCCAACCAAGAATTGAACCCAGGCCCTTGGCCATGAAAGCATAGAATCTTAACCACTGGACCACCAGAGAATTTCCAATAGTCCTTTAATAATGTAGTAGCAAAATGTGAGGGAAGGGAAAGTGTTGTAGAGTCCTATGATTAGGTCTCCGTCCTCAGTCACCTCGTGATTCTTCATTTCCCTTCTCTTTGGTGGAACAGGATAGCTCAGGTGAGCTGAAGTTGTGTATTTCTCTTTCTGTAGCTGGTTGGGCTCTGATAAAATCCCAATAGTATAGGCTCTGGTAAGATAGTTTCTCTTGAGTAAGTGCAGACCTGGTTAAGAAGAAAAGAGTGCTCTGACATGTTTCAAAATGGTTCTGTTTCTGTCTCCTCCTACAGGGGAATTTTCCTCTAATACATACTGTGAGAAGCTGGCAGGGTTCCTGGGGATAAAACTCACAGAAGTGTGTTGTTCCCCACTGACTGTGTCTCCTAGAGGTTTCGCCTCTAGACTTGTTTGGAGTGAGCCTCCACAGTTTGTCACCACTCACCTAGCAGTTTCCCACGGAGGTTTCTGCTCCTAAATTTTGCTCTGATAAGGTGATTCTCTGTATCTGCCTGCCTGCCTTACTAATTACAGAGGCAGTGGTTTTTGCTCTGTGACTTCACTTCTCTGACAGATCCAAGAAGAGTTTTGACTTTTCAGTTTGGTCAGCTTCTTATTTGTTTTTTTTTTTTTAGAACAGAGTGAAAATTTCCAAGTTCTCTACATGCTAGACTGGAAATTCTTCTGTGGTTTTTACAGTGTGGTTTTACTGTCAAAATTTCCCACTTACATGTAATCTTCACACTCTCCAAATTGACCCAGAATTGCCATTTCCACTTCTACTATTGAGAAAACAATTAAAAAAAAAATCTGAACATGTTGTTTTTCTGCTTATATTAAATAGAAATATTATTACTATGGGAAATGCTACAAATACAGCATCTTTTCTTTCACAAGGGGTTCTAAATGTGAGAAAAATACATGCATGTAAAAATCATTTCTTGTTCTCAGGCACTAAATACTTTTCTCCTCTTTAAATTCTATACCCACCTATATGTAAGCACCATGAAAAACTTTACTCTCAATTCTTTTTGAAAGCAGTTTGTTAAGCAGAGAAAAACAGAACTGTAAAATTAAAACTTTGGACATGTACTGCTACCTAACCAAACTTAGGTCTGCTCACCCACATCCAGTAAAGCCAATCTACTGAAACCCGGTTGTGGTGAAGGGAAGTACAGCATTTATTGGCAGATACCAAGCAAGGAGTCTGAGACAGCTAAAACTCCCAGACTCCCCACTGGGTTTCAGGAATGCATTTTTAAAGGACAGGTGAGGGAGGAGGATCCCAGAGTATATGGTCAGCTCATAACAGTTCTCTGACTGGTTGATGGTGAGCTGACAAGGTGGTGTCACGAGGATTAACATAATGAATCTTTAGGCTCCAATAAGTCTGGGGACTATATGCTCAAGGCCATCAAGTAGCTAAAGCCTTGCATTTGGTGAGGGTTGTCTTTTAAAATATCTTAGCATCTTTAAAACATCTCAGGAAATGTGCATCACATCCTGTTACCTTGAGAGAGGAACTAAAGCAGGGGATACTGGGGAGGGATCTGTTCCAGGAAGGCCCCATGGGGTCCTGCTCAGTTACAATGCTGGAGGTACATAGAATTTTGCACATGTAGAATATTAATATATTTAAATTTAATTAAGCATGTCAATGAGAGTAATTTTATAGCTTCATGATATCTAATTTCAGTGACTTTAGCAAAGCAGATTTGTCTCTTATTATTTCCGTCCATTTTGTGTGCATGTGTGTTTGTAGTTTAATAGTCCTATACATAAAGATCATCTTAATCTGTTTTAAAATATTCAGACACCTGCAATAACACATAGTCATAAAGCTCTTTTATTATCAAGTTATTCATCCGTCAGCTTGTCTTCATTACAGGTCTATTGGAAGATTTCCACCCTTAGCCCGATTCTCTTAGCAGTTAATTAAAATATTCTTGCTATTGAAATGGACTGTATAGTCTCTATGAATTAGGGGATGTCAAATATTGTAGTTTGCTTAGAGTAGCTAGAATTCAATTTTTTTTTTTTTAATACCCATTATTTCATACTTGCTGTGATTTAGAAAAATTGCTGATGCATCAATTAATGCAAATTGTATAAGGCTTCTTTAATTTAGGCTTAAAATGCCAGATCCAGCTTTGTATTTTCATGATCTGCAACTTAAAATATGGGGTTCAATTTTCATTTACCTAATGTTCCCCAGTAATAAAGACGTGTCTATTAAGGACATCTGTTACAATTTGGTAACCTCTAATTTTAATGGGAAATAATAGAGTTCAAGTCTGTAAGATTAGAGGTTATAGAATAGGTCTTTACACTGGTTTGGCGTCCTTGATATAATGTTCTGCCAGCCAACCTAATATATTCACAAAGGGCTCAAAGTCTTGGTTCTGCAGGCCAAAAAAAGAGAAAGAAAGAAAGAAAAAAAAAAAACTTTTCTATCTTGTCACTTTGCACATTGCCTTGTTGAAATCTGTCACCACCTGCTAAAAAATAATTTCTCTTTTTTAAAAGCACATGAAGAGAAAATAATCCAGTGCATAATTACACAGTAAAATATACTTTACCAACTAGCTAGGAAAGGAAGAAAGGAGAGGAGGGAAGGCTAGAGCTGGAAATCTTTAAAGCTCTACGTGTTTCCCAAGGCACCAGTGGAGCCCATGGACTCTCACTGATGTTCAGGTTTTAGATATTTTTTTCTAGGCAGGGCGTGGGTGATGGGGGTGCGGAGGGGACCAAACCTTTCTCTCCTCTTTTCTCTCTTGAACTGACAACGTATAGATCGTAAAGAAAATGCATCTGAGAAAACAATTATATCTGCCAGCATCAGCAATTGTAACAATGAAATTCTCTTTTTCTCTTTATTCAAGTCTAACTTAAGTATTCCCTTTGAATCCAAGTCCTTAATGGCATTTATAACTCTCACGGGTATTTATTTTAGCTGAATATCTTGCATTTGCTATGCCAAGAACAATCTTGAATAAAAAAGATTCCTGTCACTTTATTCAGGCTTCAACAAAAAGCAACCAAGCCAGTAAATCACTAAATGGAGCTACCAACTTCCTATGACATGCATGAATAATGCCTTAGTAATCTGCTCACCAGAAAGATTAGAATGGGAGGAACACAGGCCTGTATAAGTATGCCTAGACAAGCTGAGCCCAGAACTATCAAAATCAATTTCTCCCATTTCACATCTGAGTATTTGAAATGTTCTAACAAGAAGCAATAGAATTAAATTTATTTCCAATTTGCTTTCAACATAGAGGGAGAAGTATGATAACCAAACTCACCAGGTTTTACTCATTGCTCAAAGTCCAGTGTTAACTTGAGGCCACTTTGAAGGGAGAAAAAAGATGAAGGTAAACATTGGTGTTAAACACTAAAACTGTCAAAAAGTGACCAAGTCATGTTTCACACAAATAGTTTTTTTTTTTCCTTAAGGTGGGTAAAATTGGAAATGACCTTGATCCAGGCCCTTGATCTTGACTTTGATCTTGTACTTATATTACAGTATAAGAAAAGAAGATAAATTACCTATGCAGATTATCCTAAGTAAGATTATAACATTTGCAACATGTATAGAAGTTTGATGAATATATTTTATTATAGTCAGTCCTCTAATAACTGTCCTTACCTACAGGTTTATTTGTCAAAACTGAAAGAAAATCCTGTGTACATGTTGCTCTATGTACTTTGCTCCCCCATGGAAGGAAACAGCTGCTACTGCTGCTAAGTCGCTTTGTTAGACCTCCTGGTCTTAGCCCAGGACCCGTCGTCGCCAAGATCACCGAGATTCAGACTCGATGCAATTAGCAAGAGGATTTATTAAGCCGACGCGCCGGGGTTCAATCTCCACCCGAGGAGATGAACCCCGAACAATTGTTACAGAGCAGTTTATAAGCAAAAAATCATAAACAGGTGCAGTTGAGATGGAGTGTTTTGATTGGTTCACAAACTTTGGCCTTTCCGGGGATAGGTTCATTCGTTATTAGGCCTAAATAGCTAACTAACCTACAATTATGCTGCTTTAGTTGAATGGCCCGAGGCAATCAACTTTTAGCTTGACTCTTGGGGGGCTGTATTCTTAAGATGCGAGTATGATCCCCCTCTGTGTTTTTCTTTCCTCTTAAGACAATAGCCCGAATTAACAAAGAGCCCATGGGTGCAGGTCTGTTTCTTTAGAGCCCCTAATAAATTTTTAACCTTTCTCCTTGTTTCCTGGAATGCTCCCGAAGAAGTCAGAAGACACTGTTCTCATACCTATGTCCCTAGTGGCGCCTCTCATGGTAGACTGATTACAGGCTAGGGAACAAATCAGGGCTAGAAACAATTTTTACAACCTCAGGCTGCTCAGGCTGGTCTCTACAGCTTCAGTCGTGTCCGACTCTGTGCAACCCCATACAGAAAGAAATTCAAATGTGTTGCTTTCCCCTTTAGTCACAATGTGTTTTAGTTGCCTTCTCTCTTTAAATATAGTGTGGGTGTGCGCTCAGTCGCTTCAGTCTTGTCCGACTCTTTGTGACCCCATGGACTGTAGCGTGCCAGGCTCTTCTGTCCATGAGGTTCTCCAAGCAAGAATCCTGGAGTGGGTTGCCATGCCCTCCTCCAGGGGATCTCCCTGACTCACAGATTGAACCCTCCTCTCCTCCGTCTTTTGCATCACAAGCGGATTATTTACCACTGAGCCACCCACGAAGCCTTTAAATAGAATAAACTAGTTAAATCATTACATTCTGTCACAAAGTGTATAAATGACCACCTTTCATATTTCCAAGTGAATGTCCTACTTTATGCTTTATCTTCCTAAAAAAAATTTTATGTTAAATTGTTTACCTCTTACCAAAATGACAAAGAAGCTTTCAGATTCTAGAGAAGAAATAAGATGAAATTACTTATGGCCTACCTAAGCAAACACAATTCAATTTTCAAGTAAACTAAATTGTATTTTTAAACCTTAAATAACTCTGTGTTTTCCTGAGTTTATTTCAAAATGGTTTAACAGTAGTAACTAGAGTCTTCATATATTATTTTTTAATATAAATTTATTTATTTTAATTGGAGGTTAATTACTTTACAATATTGTATTGGTTTTGCCATACATCAACATGAATCCACCACAAGTATACACGTGTTCCCCATCCTGAACCCCCCTCCCTCCTCCCTCCCGTACCATCCCTCTGAATCATCCCAGTGCACCAGCCCCAAGTATATATTATTAATCAAGATTCTTTTCTTGGATGTTTGAAAGACTTGCCCCCCTTTTTTTTATTAGAGAACTTAAAAATTAAAAATAAATAAGAAAGCTGGAACATTATTTTCAGGCTCCTGTGACTCTTTTGGTGATTTATAGATTAATCAATCATCAATGGGATTAAAGGCCATTTACACTAAACAAATTGCTTATGGCTGCAGCAAATTGTGTTTTGAGATTTAGTGATAGGGACTATAAATTGCCAGTCATGTTATTAGACATATAAATCAGAGAGTTACTGAAAATTGATTAGCTGACTCCAATTTTTCTGAATACGTTGTTACTCTAGGTTATTATTTTTCTTTCCCAGAGCAAAACAGTTCAACTCTAAACTGAGTGAAGGAATGTGAATTTCTATAACTAAGGCTAATAATTAGGGGTTTTTATTTTTGCTGTTACATTTTTATAAGATGTGCTTATAGATCAAGAAAGCTAGATTTTTGTCTTTATGTGAAGACTGCATTTTTTTAAATTCATTACCTGAATATAATTATTCTAGATATGAAAAATAATATTGTTTAATTAAATAATTGTAAAGCCTTCTGTTCAAGGATGGAATTGAGTTGTAAGAAATCCATAATGAACACAGGTTTCCTCATCCTTTAGCACTTTCCCAAGATCCCAGTTTTATAACCCACTTTTAAGAATAGAGAAATCACAAAAAAAGGAAAGCATGTACTATGCATATTTCTGTTGTTGTGGGGACCTTTATGGTATTCAGCCATCATGAAATGATAGAAGAACATTCATTTTTTTTTAAGCAAGCACAAATTATTTGCTGTCTGGGTGAGTGATTGATTTAGGGGAATTAGTCTGTATACAGACTTTGAGTTCTGAATTAGTATGCTAGCTTGCCTGACACTTCTTTCTTCTTATAGCAATATACCCCATGCAAAATTACTAGAATATTCTTACATACAGCCTTCATTATATTTTGCCTTGTTAGAAAATTTCAATGTCTTCCCAATTATCTGCAATATAACATTCAAAAATTCCATTTTCTCAAACTATTCTTTACAAACTCTATCAGAATCAGAGAAAATGTACTCTGAAGAACAGAAAAGTGTCACAACCATATCACTAGCCAGCAATCTATAGTAAACAATTATCAAATAATTGAATTAATCTAAAACCAAATATACTTACAAATTACAAATAAATTTCAAATATATTATCAAATATCCCATTCTCATCAACTCCAAAAATTCAAATAGGGGGATGATAAGACATAAAAAGGATGCTCTTCTTCTCTGATAGCCCATCACTGAGCTAAACTGCTGGGCAGTGCATATACACAAGTTAATGTGGGAATTATTGGATTTAGAGTAATCTGGGTTCAAATTTTATCTCTTATGAACTAGCTATATTATGATGGAAAACACTACTTGCTATTTGATTCATGTAATAATTTGTGACTTGAACTTTGCAAAAGATTGATGTAAACTCACAGCTTGGTCCCTTAATCTCCAAATATATCAAGAGCTCATGCTCCCAAAGGAATATACAATTTTTGAGTAAAGATGTACAGCGGAAGGCTGGTAGTGTGTATTATATACTCACTCTGTATTTAATCATCATAAATGTCATGACTTGTGCTTAAACATGCAAACTGAAGTTTCAAACAGAAATACATATTCAGTTAATTCTCTCACAAATGTAAATATTAGAGAACTATTTTAACATCCAGGAAAAAGAGAAATTTTCAATTATTCTTGTATTTTTGTCTCGACTATTAGTGTTAGCTTTTACAAGAACTTTAATTAATCTGATCTATACCCTTTCAGCACATAAAAATATGCAAAGGGAATATCCAATTGTATGTATCCTTAAAGATTTCTAAAATAAACAGTAATATTCATGTTTTACCTTTCTGTCATTTGGTTGTAGAGTAACATTCGATTTATTCGATTTATTTATTTACAAGACTAAATGCTGGAGGTGGTAGACTTTTTTCCTCTTTTTTGTCTATTTTCTTCAGCTATGCTATTAGTGATTTCCTCTGAACAAAATGTTTTTCAAAGTTCTGTTATGGTTAAAATGTCAAAAATGTTGGTAAATGTTCTGAAGGTTTTGCTAAACCACAAACCTTTCTGCAGGTTTTCTTTCTTTCTCTTTTTTTTCCCTTAATTTTTAAATCTATATTAAGTTCCCCATGGGTACACTGCTTCATATGAACTGTTTTTCCATTGAAATAAAACAGTCCTTTGGTTCAAAGAACTAAAAAGATGTTGTTATTCTTAGAATTACACCAATATTTGCTTTGGTTATATTATAATAAAATTTCTTTTATAGAAACCAGCTGAGGGAAAAAAAAGTCTCTCAAAATTGTAACAAAGTAATCCCTCTGAACTATATACTTTTGACGATATCTATACATTTAAGGAGACGTGCACTCAGAATAATCTCAACAATTCCAGCTCTAATCAATTAGACTAGTGTCTTCTGCCTGTCAGTTATTTTCCTTTCTGTTCTTTGTATTTATATAGTTTTCTGAGTAAGTAGTTGATATTTTTTGGCACTATAAAATGAGTCAAAGCCAAACATAGTCATTAGCACTGGGAGACCAAGGGTGTGAAAGAATTATTAAAGCCTTCTTGAGAGTGAACAACCAAAGCTGATTTTGGACTCTGTTGCTTGCACCTGATTAGGATTAATAAAGCCTCAGCATACAACTGATGTGCAGTTACCACATGAAGGTGGTCGAGTCACATATACAGAGGCCAGTCTTCCTTACAAGACTCATCAAATGTGCCACAGTGAATATGGAAGGAAAGACCTTTGCAGTTTCAACAACACATTAAGGTATCATTAATTTTTAGTCTATTTTCCCCACCCCATGCTCATCCCCCTAAAAAATTCTTGCCTGATTTAATGTTGTTGGAATGGCTCTCAGAGGGTCTCACAGGAATAAGACAGACAATCAGTGGTTTGACAAGGCAGCCTGTACTTCTGCAGAAGAGTGTGCTGCAAAGGTCTGACAAGCACACCGAGTGGTAAGCGAACTTGGTTTTTAGCCCAAGATGCAGGTTCGGGCTGCATCTGACTCCTCATAGGTTGAGGACCACAGAGTTACAATCTTTCCTGGATGTCATCTAAGTTTTTATTGGAAGATTGATCTCCATGAGGGCCAGGCATAGTACTTTTAAGTTCCTGATAGGAGGATTCATATTAACTATTTTCCCTATCCTTTTAGTTTTTTGTGCATGTCCAGGATAAGGGAGGGCCTCAGAATTAGCCCACCAAAATGTGCTTATGAGAAAGGAGAATGAGGAAAAGAACAATGGATTGGCAACTAGCCACTATTTTAGGAATTTTATTCACATTCCAATTATATACCTTTTTGTTCTACTATTCTAGGAATGAATCACTTCTTTATTTCTTATAACTTCTCCTTTGATAGGAAATACTGTATCTTTATTACAATGTTCCTTTGTATCTTTGTATTTTCCTATTTCTGAACCAGTTCCCACCTGATTTTCTACTGGATATTAAGGTAGAGTTTAGAGTGGGTAAAATTTATAATATCAACTCTGTAAAACAAGACAGGCACCAGATATTTAGTTCTTGAATTATCACACTGAGCCGAAGTCAGCTCATTAATCTTCTATTTTCACCCCAAGATTCCAAATCGACACACTTATGCAATTTAGCAGTTACAGAAATGATTAATAGGTTTCTTTGGTGCTAACCTAATTGCCGTGACACTAAAGACAAGAACATTACAAAAGATAAAGTGTTGAGACCAGAATTACCTCCCTTTTAGGTAGCAGTCAGCTGTTAACAATTCTAGAACTCCTTTGAGCAATAAACAAATTGTTGTTGCCAAGTATGGTTTTTGTCTTGCTGGATTCAACTGGAAGAGAGTCTCATTAACATATCCTCAGGACCAGCTCACTGTATTCTATTTCATCTGTTGGGGGAGTGTGTAATTTCCAAAACCCAAGACTGCAAGCCACGTGACAGAGCAGTTCTCCTGGGTTCCCTTACCCTACTGCTCTCCACCCGGGTACCCTTTCCCAATAAAATCTCTTGCTTTGTCAGCACATGTGTTGTAGGGACCAGCCTGAGGTTGTAAAAATTGTTTCTAGCCCTGATTTGTTCCCTAGCCTGTAATCAGTCTACCATGAGAGGCGCCACTAGGGACAGGTATGAGAACAGTGTCTTCTGACTTCTTCGGGAGCATTCCAGGGAACAAGGAGAAAGGTTAAAAATTTATTAGGGGCTCTAAAGAAACAGACCTGCACCCATGGGCTCTTTGTTAATCTTAAATCAGGGCTATTGTCTTAAGAGGAAAGAAAAACACAGAGGGGAACCATACTCCCATCTTAAGAATACAGCCCCCAAGAGTCAAGCTAAAAGTTGATTGCCTCGGGCCATTCAACTAAAGCAGCATAATTGTAGGTTAGTTAGCTATTTAGGCCTAATAACGAATGAACCTATCCCCGGAAAGGCCAAAGTTTGTGAACCAATCAAAACACTCCATCTCAACTGCACCTGTTTATGATTTTTTGCTTATAAACTGCTCTGTAACAATTGTTCAGGGTTCATCTCCTCGGGTGGAGATTGAACTCCGGCGCGTCGGCTTAATAAATCCTCTTGCTAATTGCATCGAGTCTGAGTCTCGGTGATCTTGGCGACGACGGGTTCTGGGCAAAGACCTGGAGGTCTAACAGTGTCTCCTCTGACAATTCATTTCTGAGTGTTAGACAAGAACCCAGTTTCGGGCCCTGGAAGGGGTCCCCCTTCCTGCAATAGTTCTGCTCTTAAGAAAAATTTGAAGCATTGGACAAACCATTGTTACAGCTTTTGGATGGACCAGTGTTACCACTCCATGTTACAGTTCAGTTTTATTTAGAAAATAAAGGAAAATACATCCTCCAGGTGTGAGGGCATGCCAACCCAAAAGACGCTAAAAGAAGAGAGGTCCCCAGTCTAATTTTAGCTTATCTTTTTACATGTTTTTTCTCCTCCCCCTGGGCCTGCCCTAGGTAAATTGCACAGGCCAGGAGTGTTGTTTGTTTACCTGAGGTCCTCACTCGGTCTGGTCCTGGGACCTTCCTTTTTTATGTTTTTGTGGGCTTTTCCCTTCCTTGTCTTTTAGACATCGCCATTCTGGACTCCTTTTTCCTATTCTAACTACCTAACATATCCACAGTTTCTGTTATCAAGTTTCTCCAGAAATAAAATCCTTTAAAAAAAAATCTAAATAATATTTATATATTTTACTTCTACGGTGTCATATTTTCACATGAGCCATAGTCTTGAATTTTTTTTTAGTGTACACCAAATGAATATGTAGATGTATTTAACAAATAAGAAATGGAGAGGGAGAGAGGCAATACTTCAAAAAATCCATGTATTAGTTTTACTTGTGCTAAATAAGATAGTAGACTATGCCATCCTCAAATATGCCATTTTGATATAATAATTATTCTGAGCTGAGGGCAATTGAGAAGAATCAGATATAAGAAAATATTTCTGCCTTCTATTTGCTTAAAAGGATGACAAACATTGTAAAGGGGTTCCTCCTCTTTTCTTTGTCAAGAAGGACAAAAGTTAATCATTGGAGATAACCTTAGATTTCTATCAGCCCAAAGACAGCACCAGAATGTACAAAGCAAACTTTGTTATCTAAACTTTATCTTCCTTATTTCCATATATTTGCCTTCCCACAATTTGTCTATTTTTTTTTCCCTTTATCTCTAAAAATGTGTTGTTCTTTTGTTAAAGCTGCTGTATAAGCCCAAGTTCTAACAACCGCTGTGAGTTACTCATCACTGATTACTCTCAAATGTATTTGAAATGCACATGTTAATAAATTTTTGTTTTTCTCTTGCTAAATCTGTCTTTTGTTACTCTAATGTACGAGGACCCAGACAATGAACTTAAGATGAGTCAAGGGAAAGAACATTTTTCCCCTAACCTACAGTGCCATCTACATATTTCCAAGAAAAATTATTTTCTATCAAAGTAGTCCAAATATTGTTTTCATTTTTCTATTTGGCTTTATCTATTTAGATGACCTAAACACAAAATATCCCTTGGGTTACAAAGTACCAAAAAATATATATACTACAAAATGAATTATCCAATGTCTTACTTTATCAAGTGTTTTTTTTTAATTTGTTTTTAAAATTTTTACATCTAGTTGAAATGTAGCTTTTAATCCCTTAAATGAACATGAGTTGGCAATTTCTAGAACAAACAAGTCTCCTCTTGGCTTTCTTTCTTTATCAAAATCAACTTCATAAGTAGATGGCCATATTTTAAAGTCCCCAACAGCAATGATAGAAATATTCACTTCTAAATTGAAATAATGTGTATTTGTTGACACTATTGGCTACATATTCATTTCTATCATCTTAATATAATCTGTAGTACCTGTAATTTCCTCCTAAAATAGAGTTTGTCAGTTAAGAGAAAAATATTTTCTCTCCTTTTGTACTTTGTGATTCTAATACTTTATTAAGCTGTTTAAAAAAGACATTCTAGCCTTCTTTAGGTTCTCTACTTGGTGGCATTGCCACCATGAGTTTTTATTATGTAAATTATTGCAATCTGGTTAGCTCCTTCCGTCTTTTTTCTTAACAAAAGGGGTCTGCAAGTGCTAATCAAAATGCTCCAATTTACATATTAATGAAGTTTTTATAATGACATTTGCTTCATACACAGAGTGAGGAAAGGGGAAATTTTTATCTTTTTTTCTGGGAAAGCAACTGCTAAAATTTAATCTTATGAAGTATCTTTGAAACTTTCCAAAGTTGATTAGAATATCATTTATGTAGTTAAATCAGATACAAAATGAAAGCACAAGGAATGAGCTTCACACATGTGATGTCTATAAACAATACTTTTTTGTATACATTCGTGCACTTGCAATTACACAAAATGCTAAGGATACATTTGGCAGTGAGAATGCTGTGCACAATGAAGTTGTAATCATTTTCAGGAAAGGAAAAACATTCCACTAAAAATGAGGAGAAACAAGGAGTATTCAGAAGCTATGTCAAAAGTGTCCAACTGTTTTCGTAGAATATAGGCGATGTCCTGGTGCTAGCAAAATCCAGAAGAAATCTTATAACAACTAGAAATGTCTGTAATTGCTATAAGACCAAGTACAAAGATTTACAAAAATAGAATAAGTGGATGAAAGAAGTTAAAATGATCTTATTAATAATGAGATGTCTGATTGTAAAAGTACTTTAGCTTTTTAGAATGTGTCACTAAAACCAAGCTGTAAAAACAAACGAACAGTCTGTGACTAGAATATAATCTCCCACAGATAATGTACTCTTAAGTGAAAAGTGATAGGACACAAGTGAAAAGACAGAGATTCCAATATTAATCTTTATTTACTCAATGACATTCTTTGGAAGTTAGGAAATGAGTCAATTTGTGATGGTTTTAAAATTATCAAACATATAGGCACAATATTTGCAATGGGAATTATTTTTTCAATCAATCACATCCTGAAAGAATGTACATACACACTTAAGGAAGAGAAAGAAAAGAGAAAAAATGGCTGAAACATTTTGTGTGAATTCTTTACTGATTATTAAAACTATTTTATGTGAAAAATTTAGTCACTAATTTGAAAATGTCAGTTTCTCTAAATCCTATTTTCTTTCAGAAACTGATATAAAAATTAGTATTTTAAAAAATATTTCTAATAGTGATTCAATAGTGGCTTTTCTAAAATGATTTATTCTTATGAAAGACATTTTGGTATCTAGGATCAGTAAAATTTCTAATTTTAATGTTTTAAATTAGTAACATTAAAATTATCTAATGCATCATATAGCTTTTAAGTCAGAAAAATAAAAATTAATGAATGTATTATATAGATCAAAGTAATTTGTTTTCAATAAATAAGTTAGATGTTTATTTAGGAAATGAAAGTTAATAAGGACAACTCCTGTTTTGAATTCATGGGAAGATACCCCAACAAATGAAAAAATAAGGCAGGTTTTACTTTTTTTCACAGCAAGACAAGAACACTGATTCAATTGGATTAGATGATATCATGCCAAGAGCCATTAGTCCAATCATTGACTGGGGCCTGCAAGTGCTACCATTTAAACACATGGAACCACTTCCAGTCACATCTGGCTACTCAGGCATGTGAGTTGGCACAGAATACTGTGGAAAGAATGAAGGCTCTTGCCCAAACTATTTACTCCCAATCCTTTAATATAGTGAGGTTATTTCTTTTTAACAAAGGAGGATCCTTAAACCAATGAAACTTTCAGCTGTGCATGTACAATCCATAGAAAGTTTGTTTTTCTTTCTCTTCTTTTTCACTTGAGTTAGTTGGTTTCTGAATCACTTCTATCTTGCTCCAGGCCTTTGAACTGTTGATTGCTCATGTTCAGGCATTGATTTCAGGTTGTACCAATTTATTGAAATTGTACTTAATTTCAAAGAACCTCCATCACTTGCTGGAAGATCAGCTTGTGTAGAATTGGACAAATGATTTCCCTCCAAAAACCTGACCTCTTCTAACCACAGCTATACATAGGCCTTCCAATAACACAGAGCAATTGTTCTAATCTTTTGCTGGTTATCCCACAAGTGCACAATTTTTATTTCCAAAGGGGGGAAATATTTGGCATAATTTTTTGGCTATTTTGCATTCTATCTCAATGTTCAGTTCAGTTCAGTAGCTCAGTCGTGTCCAAATATTTGCAATCCCATGAATCACAGAGGCCTCCTTGTCCATCACCAACTCCCAGAGTTCACTCAAACTCATGTCCATTGAGTCAGTGATGCCATCCAGCCATCTCATCCTCTGTCATCCCCTTCTCCTCCTGCCCCCAATCCCTCTCAGCATCAGAGCCTTTTCCAATGAGTCAGCTCTTCACATGAGGTAGACAAAGTACTGGAGTTTCAGCTTTAGTATCATTCCTTCCAAAGAAATGCCAGGCTGATCTCCTTCAGAATGTACTGGTTGGATCTCCTTGCAGTCCAAAGGATTCTCAAGAGTCTTCTCAAACACCGCAGTTCAAAAGCATCAATTCTTCTGCGCTCAGCCTTCTTCACAGTCCAACTCTCACATCCATACATGACCACTGGAAAAACCATAGCTTTGACTAGACAGACCTTTGTTGGCAAAGTAATTTATCTGCTTTTGAATATACTATCTAGGTTGGTTATAACTTTCCTTCCAAGGAGTAAGCGTCTTTTAATTTCATGGATGCAGTCACCATCTGCAGTGATTTTGGAGCCCAAAAAAGTAAAGCCTGTCACTGTTTCTACTGTTTCCCCATCTATTTCCCATGAAGTGCTGGGACCAGATGCCATGATCTTTGTTTTCTGAATGTTGAGCTTTAATCCAACTTTTTCACTCTCCTGTTTCACTTTCCTCAAGAGGCTTTTTAGTTCCTCTTCACTTTCTGCCATAAGGGTGGTGTCATCTGCATATCTGAGGTTACTGATATTTCTCCCGGCAATCTTGATTCCAGCTTGTGCTTCTTCCAGCCCAGCGTTTCTCATGATGTACTCTGCATAGAAGTTAAATAAGCAGGGTGACAATATACAGCCTTGTTATCCTCCTTCTGCTAAGTCACTTCAGTCGTGTCTGACTCTGTGCGACCCCTAGACAGCAGCCTACCAGGCTCCCTCATCCCTGGGATTCTCCAGGCAAGAATACTGGAGTGGGTTGCCATTTCCTTCTCCAATTCATGAAAGTGAAAAGTGAAAGTGAAGTCATCACTCAGTCGTGTCCGACCCTCGGCAACCCCATGGACTGCAGCCTTCCAGGCTCCTCTGTCTATGAGATTTTCCAGGCAAGGGTACTGGAGTGGGGTGCCATTGACTTCTCTGGACATACTCCTTAAACATAACTAAATTAATATAAGCATACTAAACTGTGAAATTCCAGATAATTGAATTGTATACAATTGCTAGTTATCAATCTTATTTTCTTAAATATATAGTCATCCAGAATTAAAATGACATATTAAATTGCATACATGTATACACCCATGTACACACGTGAACTCACAAACTACAGTAAGACAACCGTAACAAATCCTTGACAGACACAATTGTTTTCTAGTCACCAAATTTTGAGTCACTCTTTGCCGACTTGGCTATTTTATGAAAGTTCACCGTGCCTAGTTAGTTTGTCTCAACATTTTGCTGTGATCATTTCTGGTATTATTTGATTAGAACATACAAGAGCTGTAACTTATCAACTTAATATATTTTTCCTAAGAAGGTGCATTTTGGCTTATTTGTTTTTAACTTAACTCAAAACAGCACTCTCCATTCCCAATCTCAAGAGCAAAGTTTGGGAGGTCAGAGAACAGAACAGTGTTTGACATATTGTGCCAAACCTTAACCCCCAAACTAATCAGGGGTAAAAAAAATGTGCCACCCCAAAATATACCTCTTCCAAAGATTATTTTGAGCTAAAGATTTTCATGACCAAGATAATCATGATGGTGTGAACATGCACCTAGAGCCAGACATCCTGGAATGTGAAGTCAAGTAGGCCTTATAAAGCATCACTACAAACAAAGCTAGTGGAGGTGATGGAATTCCAGTTGAGCTATTTTAAATCCTGAAAGATGATGCTGTGAAAGTGCTACACTCAATATGCCAGCAAATTTGGAAACAAAGCAGTGGCCACAGGACTGGAAAAGATCAGTTTTCATTCCATTCCCAAAGAAAAGCAACACCAAAGAATGTTCAAACTACCACACATTTGCACTCATTTCACATGCTAGCAAAGTAATTTTGAAAATTCTCCAATGCTTTTGAGCCTTCAACAGTATGTGAACTGAGAACTTCCAGATGTTCAAGCTAGATTTAGAAAGGCAGAGGAGCCAGATATCAAATTGCCAACATCCACTGGATCATTGAAAAAGCAAAAGAATTACAGAAAAATATCTATTTCTGCTTCATTGACTATACCAAAGTCTTTAACTGTGTGTATCACAACAAACTATGGAAAGTTCTTAAAGAGATGGGAGTACCAGACCACCTGAGCTGCCTCCTGAGAAATCTGTGTGCAGGTCAAGAAGCAACAGTTATAACTGGACATGGAACAACAGTCTGATTCCAAATTGGGAAAGGAGTACATCAAGGATGTATTTTGTCACCTTGTTTATTTAACTTTCATACGGAGCATATCATGTGAAATGTAGGGCTGGATGAGCACAAGCTGGAATCAAATTGCCAGGAAAAGTACCAATAACCTCAGATATGCAGATAATATCACCCTTATGGCAGAAAGTGAGGAGGAACTAAAGACTCTCTTGATGAAAGTGAAAGAGGAGAGTGAAAAAACTGGCTTTAAAGTCAATATTCAAAGAATGAAAGTCATGGCTCCCAGTCCCAACACATCATGGCGAATACATGGGGAAACAATGGAAACACTGACAGGCTTTATTTTCTTAGGATCCAGAATCACTGCAGATGGTAATTGCAGCCATGAAATTAAAAGATACTTGCTCCTTGGAAGTAAAGCTATGACAAAACTGGATAGCATATTAAAAAGCAGAGACTTATTTGCCAACAAATGTCCATCTAGTCAGAGCTATGGTTTTTCCAGTAGTCATGTATGAATGTGAAAGTTGGACCATAATGAAAGCAGAGTGCCAAAGAATTGATGTTTTTGAACTGTGGTGTTGGAGAGACTTTTGAGAGTGTCTTGTATTACAAGGAGAGCAAACCAGTCAATTGTAAAGGAAGTCAGTCCTGAATATTCATTGAAAAGACTGATGTTGAAGCTGAAGCTCCAATAATTTGGCCACCAAATTTTTTCCACTCATTGGAAAAGATCCTCAAGCTGGGAAAGATTGAGGGCAGGATGAGAAGGGGACAACAGAAAACGAGATGGTTCAATGATATCACTGACTCGATGGACATGAATTTGGGCAATCTCCAGGAGTTGGTGATGGACAGGGAAACCTCTCGTGTTGCGATCCATGGGGTCACAAAGAGTTGGATATGACTGAACGACTGAACTGAAGTGATGATTCAGCAATCCCCCTTCTAGGTATATGTCTGGAGGGAACTGTAGTTCAAAAGATACATCTACTCCAATATTCATTTCAGCAATATTTACAATAGCCAGGACATGAAAGTGAGTTAAATGTCAACCAATAGACGCATGGATAAAGAAGATGTGGTACATGTATATGATAGAATATTACTCAGTCATAAAAGTGAACAAAACAATGGCATTTGCATCAACATGAACGTACCTAGAGATCTCCATACTGAGTGAAGTAAGTTAGACAAAAATGACAAATATCATATGATATTGTTTATATGTAGAATCTTTTTTAAAAAGTGGTACAAATGAACTTATCTATAAACAGAAATAGAGTTACAGATGTAAAAAGTAAACTTATGGTTACCAGGGGTAAGGGGATGGAAGAATAAAGTGGCAGATTGGGATTAACATATACACACTGCTATATATAAGATAGAAAGCTAATTAGCTCATAAGGATCTACCATATTTAGAGAACTATATTCAGGATTCTGTAATGGCCTATATGGAGAAAGAATCTAAAAACGAGTAGGTATATGTATAACTGATTTACTCTGCTATATATCTGAAACTAATACAGCATTGTAAACTATATTTCAATAAATATTTCAAACAAACAAACAACAACAACAACAAAAAAAAACCTACCTGAAACGCTTTACACGGTCAAGGAAACTAGCAGCAAAATTAAATGGCCACCTACTGGATTGGAGAATATATTTGCAAAAGATAGAAAACATTTCCATCACCTCGGAAAGTTCCTTGGTGTTCTTTCCTAGTTAAATCTCTCCACCCAAGATAACTGTTGATTTGACTTTTTTCCACTATAGATTAATTTTCATTTTCTAGAATTTCATATACATAGAATCATACAGTAGATACCATTTTGTACTCAGCATGAACTCAGTCATTCATGTTGTCAGGCAATCTATTACATTTTTAAAAATCACTGTGTAGAACAAAAAATAAAATTTACAACCATCAAAAAATAAAATATTTAGCACAGAGGTTTGCTAAAATGTCTAATGGTACTGAAAAATAATTATTTCACCTTTAAAGTGAGGATGGTGAAAGAAGAGAGTGAAAAAGCCAGCTTAAAACTCAACATTCAAAAAGCTAAGATTACCACGTCTGGTCCCATCACTTCATGGAAAATAGATAGGGAAAAAAAATGGGAACAGTGAAATATTTAATTTTCTTGGGCTCCAAAATCATTGTAGACAGTGATTGCAGCCATGAAATTAAAAGATGCTTGCTCCTTGGAAGAAAAACTATGACCAACATAGACAGTGTATTAAAAAGCAGAGACATCACTTTGCTAACAAAGGTCCCTATAGTCAGAGCTATGATTTTGCCAGTAGTCATGTATGGATGTGAGAGATGGACCATAAGGAAGGCTGAGAACTGGAGAATTGATGTTTTTGAACTGTAGTGTTAGAGAAGACTCTCAAGAATTCCCTGAAGAGTAAGGAGATCAAACCAGTAAATCCTAAAGGAAATCAACCTTGAATATTCTATGGAAGGACTGATACTATAGCTGAAGGTCCAATACGCTGGCCACCTGATTGGAAGAGCTGTCTCACTAGAAAAGACCCTGATGCTGGGAAAGGTTGAAGGCAGGAGGAGAAGGGTGTGATAGGGAATGAGATGGTTGGATGGCATAACAGCTCAGTGGACATGGTTTGAGCAAACCCTGGGAGATAGTGAAGAACAGGGAATCCTGGCGTGCTATAGTCCATGGGCTTTTCAGTGTCAGACATGACTGAGTGGCTAAACAACAGAGCTTAACAGACCTATCTTCATCAGACAAAAATGTGGACAATTCATCACAAGTAAGAATTAATAACAACAATAATACCAGCAACATTACCAGAAGACAAATGAGACTCATCTTAATAGCTTCCAGATCCAAAGAAAAACATTTTCCTCTACCCTGGTAAGTTCAGTGTCTGAGAGGCCTGTGAATTAAATCTACAAGAGAGAGATTAATAAAAGAAAAAAAAAAAGGCAAAGAAATTAGACTCAAGTAGGTAGCCAGAATATGGGGATTTATATCAAGCCAGTCAATCCTAATTGAATATTCATTGGAAGGACTGATGCTGAAACAGAAACTGCAATATGTTGGCCACCTGATGTGAAGCACTAACTCACTGGAAAAGACCCTGATGCTGGGAAAGACTGAAGGCCAGAGGAGAAGTGGACAACAGAGGATGAGATGGTTGAATGGCATCACTGACTCAATGGACAAGAGTTTGAGTAAACTCCAGGAGCTGGTGATGGACAGGGAAGCCTGGCGTACTGCACTCCAGGGTGTCGCTAAAAGTCAGACACAACTGAGCCACTGAACTGAACTGAACTGAGAAAGTCATAGAAAAATGTGATAGGACTAAGGGTAGTAAACTGTGGGGATTTAGCAAGGCCTATTCATTCTGATTCTTCTCAGCATTCCCCCATCTTTGAAAACAAAGATGCTTCTTTCTTCTGGGTGCATGGAAGCCTCTTTAAGGAGGATCTTATGATCTGCTTCAGAGGAGAAAGTGGAGATCAGAGACTCCTTCCTGTATCACCACCTCTAAATTCCATCCGCTGAAAATATTCAGTATGTGGAGGTATTATATTTTGGGGTAATGTGTTCTTAGCCCAGTCATTTCTCTTATCCTTCTTTTTTTTCTTCTTTCATTTCCTTTCCCTTAAAACTTCTTTATTATGTCAAGCCCATATAAGAGAGAGGTTTCTGTAAATTTCCACTCCATCTCACTCTTCTGCACAGGTTCCCTGTAGCCCACCCAAGGAATCCAAAGACTCGTTAATAGCATTTTGATGTTACTTTCCCAGCAATTTTGCTTCATAGGTGGAATGTCCTCAAGCCCCTGTGTTCCCCAGTAAGAGGAAAGCTTTCTTCTAATTGATATAAAAGTATCCGCTGCAGAAATATCTCACATTTAGAAATGGTGCAGAATCTTGCAAGTGGATCAGGACTGGATATAATTTATTAAAGAAACCCTTTTTACATTTTTAGCAGTAAGTGATAATGGGAAATTATTCAAACTTTTAAATAAATTCATAGTTTTCTGTTTAAAATAAAAATACAAATTATTCATGTTTATTATACACAAACTCCTCAGTAAATACATTATTTTTAGCAATTTTTACAGATTTTATGGGCTTTCCTAGTAGTTCAGATGGTAAAGAATCCACCTGCATTGCGAGAGACCTGGGTTCCATCCCTGGGTTGGGAAGTTCTCCTGGAGGAAGGCATGGCCATCTACTCCAATATTCTTGCCTGGAGATTCCACACGGACAAAGGAGCCTGGTGGGCCACAGTCCATGGGGTCACAAAGAGTCAGAGGCAACTGAGTTATTGAGCACAGCACAGGTATTATTCACTTAGGAATGTAAAATGGATTTTATATAGTAAATAATTTGTTTATTGAACTGTTTACTTATCAACAAAAATGTCCATTCTCACCTACTTCTTTCCCTTATTACTGGAAAGGAATCTTTACCTTACACGGATTGTTCCTCTGCCTATCAACCTGTCCATACCTTACAGTTCTTAAACTTCCATTGACTAGGTCTCAAAGAGCAACTGATTTTTGCAGGCACTGTACAAGTCCATTAATTAATTCTTATTGTGTGGGCTCTCTCTATATTCATAAGGGCATTTTGGAATGGAAGAGCATGAAAAAGATATTACAGAGATAATTTTTAAATGCTTGTTTTATAAACAAAAGTTAAGTCATTTATAAACTTAAGAGTTTTAGCTCAGAACACTCATACCACTACTGATAAAAACACCAGTACAGGTGACAATGTGATTGAAGCCCACTGCTCTCCCAGACTCATCACATCACGATCTTGCAAGGTGAGAGCTTTGCAGTGTATTTGAGAAAAGCAAGTCAATGGTCTTGTCATTGCCTCCTCATTTTGACTTACTCTTCATTCACTGCAATCTGTTGTCTATCACTCCATCGATGCTCTTCTGTTTAAGCTTTTACTATAATTGCATCTGCACATTAAATACAAGGTATATACCACTTTTTCGTATTCTCACCCATTTATCATTGTGACTTAAGCTACCATCTGAAATTCCATAATTTCAAAAACCTGTAGCTCTGACTCAATTCCTTCTCTGGCACTAAACAAAGGATTCATATATTCAAAGAGAACTGATTGAGCATTTACTATTTCCCAGCTTCTGGAAAGAAGAAGTCATAAGCTTCTCTGACTCTAAATAATCATACATTAATTGTGTTTATCTTCTCCCTTTCCATACTCATTCTCCCCAAACTGAAAACATTACAATCAACAAAGAGACAGTACAACACAATACAGTCTTTTAGAAACCTGGGGGTAAATTTTATTGGTTCTTTTCTTTCCCCTACTACCAGATACAACTGGTTATTAAATCAGATTTACTCCAAGTTGCTAGTATCATTCTAATCTATTTCTTCACCTTCTTTCCATAACCAAAAAATCCACTCCCAATTATTTTCTAATTTACCAAGGATGTCATCTGCTGCTTTCCTTTATAAACACAGTTGTTGCTCTGAACTCTTTAAAATAATAGCTTGATACTATTACTCCCTCTGACTAAAGTCTCCCATTGCCCATGGAAGCATCTCCCAAGGATAATCTGCCTTGTGAAATATTAATATATGTTCTATGAAAAAGATAGGTATTAATAATAATTTTGCTTCTGATATATAAAGTATATATGTTAGAAAACTATTATTATGCTACAGTGATCTTAGGAAATGACTTTTCAGAATAGAAAACATCAGGATATTGCATAGAGTTGCAAAATCTTCACAAAATCTGTGCACTGATGGCAGAGGCAGCAATGTCTCATTAATTGTCTTATATTTCACTGCCTATTTGGTTATATTGTTTATCATAATATTTCAAAAATATTTTTGATAATTGGGTTTTATTGTATATAAAAGCATATGACTCAAATGTTATTCCTCAGACTAACTAATTAGTCCTAAAGACCATTTTAATTTGCTGTCTTCTGTAATCTAAACATACCTATTATCCCATATGTTGGTTTTCCTCCATTTTTTTTTTTAATGTTTCCATGAACAAATGAGTTTTGCAAATTGGCTAGCCGTATGGACTCCAAAGGATCTTCATTCTTTGTTTGCCTTCCTGAGCAGTCAGACTTCTTATACTGTTCAGCTACAATATCCCATTCTATTGTGTTTCTCTCTTTTGCAAATGACATTCTTCCCAATTAGTACTGTTGGGTAGCCTGACTCTTTGAATCTAGTTTAATGCACGTCTGGAGAGTCAATGGCATAAGTTTCAGTCCCAAAGCCAAAGTCTCAAAACCTAAGGAAAGCTAATGTTTCAATTCCAGTCCAAGGCCTAAGACCAGAAAAGACTAATCTTCGTAGTCAAGCAGAGTTCCCTCTTACTCAGCCTTTTTGTTTTATTCAGGTCTTCAGTTGATTGGATGAGAGCCACTCCCATTAGTGAGGGCAATCTGTTTTACTCAGTCTACTAATTCAAGTGTTAATCTCACCCAGAAACACCTCTACAGCCCATTAGAATAATCTTTTTCCAAATAATGTTTGCTCAAACTTCATGACTTAATAAAGTTGACACGTAGAATTAATCATCACACATTTTCAGAGAAGAAACTGAGATGGCATAAAGGAAAAATAATAAAATATGAATGTATTAATAAATTAAAACTTTAAAAAATTGCAAGGAGCTCAAACCAGTTAATCCTAAAGGAAATCAATCCTGAAAAGTCATTGGAAGACTGATGCTGAAGCTCCAATACTTTGGCCATTTGATGCAATGAACTGACTCAATGAAAAGGACCCTGATGCCGAGAAAGACTGAGGGCAGGAGAAGAGGGTGACAGAGCATGAGATGGTTGGATGGTACCACTGACTCAATGAACATGAGTTGAGCAGGCTCTGGGAGATGGTGAAGGAGAGGGAAATCTGACATTGTGCAGTCCATAGGGTCACAAAGAGTCAGACACAACTGAGTGACTGAACAACAACTTGAAATTTTATGCAAGATATATTGGCCTCAGTTTTGAGAAATCTCCATCAGCAGTTTTGCTTGACTCAAAACATTAATTTTCTTATCTCATTGACCTTATTTTTAAATGTCTATATTTGGCCTAGATTTAGGGGAAATACCCCTAATAGATTTTGTGTTTGCTTGAGTTTCTATAAACATTTATCTCCAAGTATCAGTTTTTCTCATGAGCTACAAAATGAGAAACTCAAATATGGCTAGAAGAGTTAAAGGCTAGGTTCATAGCACACAGTAAGATGACATGCACTTGGCAAAGTTCCAGACTGCATCCTTAGACCAAACACTTGAACATAAACTGTGTTATATTGATTTGTGAAACAGAAAGTCTTCTGTCTGCAAGGCACTATTTGGAGGTGTATTGTTGATTAACTGAGTATCCCTCTGAAGTTCATGGGGAAGGGGTCATTTCTCCTTTGTTCATTTTCCTATATGAAGCACCTAGTACAGTCCCTGGCATGTAATAAGAACTCAATAAATATTTGTTTAATGACCAAACAGATATGGATACATTGTGTAAGTGTAGTGACCCTTAGATCTCCCCAAGAGCAAAAGCTGTAAGCCAGTTGCAGCACATCAAACTCTAGTTCATTTTAGCCATTTGATTTAGAATTTAGATTGGCTTGACTCTTGCTGTCTAGGTCTCAGTGCAACTTAAAATCTACTGAATAAGCTTTGTACATAAATTACTACAATGTAAGATATAAGAACAACAAGAATTAGCAATCAAGAAAAATATGCAAAGGAGGGAATAATATTCTGACAGTGTATGCAAAATTTCACCATGATTACTTAACATGCTACTACAGTGTGGCATGTTTTATAATCTTATCAAATGTAGTGTAATCATTTATATTTACTGCCTTCTTATCTGGCAGTAAACAAATATGCAACAGCAAAAACTGACTGGTACAATTTTCCTCATATAAGTTTCATTTTTCTTTTTAATTGTACATAGAAACTAGCCTATGCTAAAATTTTCAAAATCAGTATTTTATAGGATCTTATTAAGTGAAATATCTGATATAAAAATGATAGAATTATCTTATTTTATATGAATTATAAAAGGAGAAAAACAACATGAGCCAAACGTATAAGCAGGATTTAAGCAATCTGTATTTAAGAACGTTTTCAGTTGGGTGACCTTGTTTAGTTTCTCATCAACACTGATTTTTTTCTATTTTAAAATGGGGTTATGAAAGTAGTTTGTAGACTGAATACAATTATAATTAATGATTATATGAATTGATTACTATATATAGTTTTTAAACAGGTTACTACATGTAATTTTAATATTAACTGATTTGTGTGTTTAGTTGCTCAGTTGTGTCTGACTCTTTGTGACTCCTTGGACTGTAGCCCACCAGGCTCCTCTGTCCATGGGGATTCTCCAGACAAGAATACTGGAGTGGGTTGCCATGCCCTTCTCCAAGGGAACTTTCCAATCTGGGGATTGAACCCAGGTCTCCTACATTGCAGGTGGATTTTTTACCATCTGAGCCACCAAGGAAGACTATATGTATATATTTTTAATTTAAAAATATTTATGTGGGAGGGTAGGGAAAAATTCCAGAGAGCAATACATTAAAAACTCATCTTGCACATTTCATGCTAATAAAAAATCCAGTTTCAATAAAGGAATGGACAATACCACCACCCTGTAAAAAGTGTAGTATATTATGCATTTTTTTCTCTTCTTTACTTTAAATGTAAATAATAACCACAGATGGGGAAACAGTGGAAACAGTGGCAGACTTATTTTGGGGGGCTCCAAAATCACTGCAGATGGTGACTACAGCCATGAAATTAAAAGACGCTTACTCCTTGGAAGAAAAGTTATGACCAACCTAGACAGCATATTAAAAAGCAGAGACATTACTTTGTCAACAAACATCCATCTAGTCAAGACTATGGTTTTTCCAGTAGTCATGTGTGGATGTGAGAGTTAGACTGTAAAGAAGGCTGAGCGCCAAAGAACTGATGCCTCTAAAATATGATGTTGGAGAAGACTCTTGAGAGTCCCTTGCAAGGAGATCTCAGTGGAAACAGTGGCAGACTTATTTTGGGGGGCTCCAAAATCACTGCAGATGGTGACTGCAGCCATGAAATTAAAAGACGCTTACTCCTTGGAAGAAAAGTTATGACCAACCTAGACAGCATATTAAAAAGCAGAGACATTACTTTGTCAACAAACATCCATCTAGTCAAGACTATGGTTTTTCCAGTAGTCATGTGTGGATGTGAGAGTTGGACTGTAAAGAAGGCTGAGCGCCAAAGAACTGATACCTCTAAAATATGATGTTGGAGAAGACTCTTGAGAGTCCCTTGCAAGGAGATCCAACCAGTCCATCCTAAAGGAGAGCAATCCTGGGTGTTCATTAGAAGGACTGATGCTGAAGCTGAAATTCCAGTACTCTGGCCACCTTATGCAAAGAGCTGAGTCATTTGAAAAGACCCTGATGCTGGGAAAGATAGAAGGCAGCAGGAGAAGGGGACAACAGAAGATGAGATGGTTGGATGGCATCACCGACTCAATGGACATCAGTTTGGGTTAACTCCGGGAGTTGGTGATGGACAGGGAGGCCTGACGCGCTGCAGTCCATGGTGTCACAAAGAGTCAGACACGACTGAGTGACTGAACTGAACTGAAAGACAACTATCGGAATCAACTAGCTTATAAGTTTAACAGCACACAGAACAGCACAGGGATCATATAATGTAATGTAGATAGAAGAGCCACTCATTTTTCTGCATTTTCATAGAACATTTCATGGATCTTAATTGTTCTTAGACACTGTCTTTTCTTTCTATTTTATGACCATTATTATAAGAGCTAATTTCTTACTACATATCAGTAACTGCTGTTAGGCAAGTATCTGGGCACATGCAGAAAATCATGTTATAAAAATATCTTTGGAGATAACTGGAAAAGGGAAGTGGTTATCTTTATCCAAACTTCAATCAAGGGGTATTGTGTCCCTGGTGCATTGTATCTACAGTACACAAAATAACAACAGTTATCCTGTAGTGCCCACACATAATTCATTATTTCCCTTCTGATATGGCTAGCAAGGTGACTTAGCTTCAAGGGTCACCTTCCATTCAAAAACCATCTTGGCTACATGTTTGCTAAAACTATTAACTCACAGCAAACAAAAGCTGTGCTTTTGTATGAGTGTACAAACCCTTGAAAAAACTTTTAGTTTTGGATAGTCACAATCGAGTTATTTGTATAGGTATAAACATCCGTCAAAGACCATCCATCTCTCTTCAGAGCACAATGAAAACCAGTTAAATGCTTGTTAAATCTGAGTAGCAAGAATGTTATTAGCAGCTCTTGTGATTGTATTTTCTTTATTGTTTGCCAAAATGTGCTCAGAATTAAATAGGAAGAAAATTTAGATATGAGATTCTGATACACAGAATGTAAGTGAGGCATTTGTGTGGAAGAAACTGTATAGATATTTGGCAGATGCTACAGAGAGACCTTCTTTGTTTTCTGACCTCATACACTACTCTATGTATTTACTGATCTTTAATTCTCCATTGGCTATGACAGCCATTAATTTGGAATCTTTTTTACTTTTCTGTAATCAATGAAATAAATCCACCTATATTTAATTCTTTCTTTTCTCTTCTCACTATAGTTACAATAAAGTGTCTTTTCCTCCATGGAAAATCACATTTCCACCAAACTCTGGATCTCATCTCCCCTGTCAATCACAAGTTTAGCTGTCCTTAACTATCCTGCCTGGGAAAACCAGATCACCTGGTCTGCCTGCTGAGAAATCTGTATGCAGGTCAGGAAGCAACAGTTAGAACTGGACATGAAACAACAGACTGGTTCCAAATAGGAAAAGGAGTACGTCAAGGCTGTATATTGTCACCCTGCTTATTTAATNTCAATACAGGATACAGGATGCTTGGGGCTGGTGCACTGGGATGACCCAGAGAGATGATATGAGGAGGGAGGTGGGAGGGGGCTTCAGGATTGGGAACTCATGTACACCCGTGGTGGATTCATGTCAATGTATGGCAAAATCAATACAGTATTGTTAAAAAAATTAAATTAAAATAAAAGGTAAAAAAATAAAAATAAACTGGTTGGATTTGAATTTCAGCTCTGCCACTTATTAGTTCATGCTCTTGAACAAAATTTTTGAAGGCTCAAGGCCTCAGTTTCCCTGTCTGTAAAATATGAACAATATCTACCTGAGTTGATGTAAGATGAAATGAGTTAATATATGAAACAGTTTTAACAATTCCCACACCAGGTTGTACTCTAGAAGTGTTAGCTGTTGTTGGTTAGTCACTGATCTCAAGCCACTTTAAGACCTTCCCACATCTTTATCCTCCATTTATAGGAAAATTTCTTGAAAGAGTAATTGATAATGATTCTCTTCATTTCCTTTTACCTTAGATGACTTTCTTATTTTCCATGATTACCATGACACTAGAACTTTTTTTGTCATGATTACCCACGGTCTCCATGTTGCCAAATCCAAAAGCCATTTGTGATCCATATATTACTTAATATCTCAGTAACATTTAATACTTTTAATCACTGTCTTCTCATTAAAACACTTTGCTTTCTTGGCTTCGAAGGGATCACAATTTCCTTGGGTTCCACTGTGTTTGGTGACACTTCCATCTTAGTCACTTCTGACTCTTCTTTCTCAACAATTAAATCTTTGAGTCAGTCCTAGATTTTCTTCTCCATACACAGCATAATTTTAGGTAATCTCATACAACTTGTTGACTTTAGATAGCATCTTTATGTGTTTACCATGTATTTGTGATTCCAGCTGTGACTCCAGCTCAGACTTCTCCAATGGCCTCTTGACTCAGGCTAGAAAAATCTACATGCCTTCTTGATATCTCTAACATGCAAAAAGCATAATATAAATCACAAATTAAAATGTCCAAACAAAATACACTCAATCTGCCATTTCTGACCCTCTCTCTAAGGAGAGTGTTTATCTTATCTTACAACAGTCAGTATAGACTTTGTCTGCTTCTCCTTTGGGATAAAATATCATAGCAAAATACAATACATATTTAGATTATTCTTGCGTTCTAACTTTCTAAAAGTAAGAATCCATATGTCACTAACCCCTGCATTCATTCTGCACCTATTACAGTCCATAACACTCAGAGGATATTCTGTAAGTGATAAAGTGGATGAAAGCATGCTACCTTAGGGAAGATTTATACTGATGTTTCTCACCTTTGGCCTCCAAAAGCGGAAGAAGAAACCATGAAAATCATTGCAACGTGTTCTTTTAATTATCCTGTTATATTTTAAAATCTCATTTTCAGAGGCTTCCAGAGCTAGTCTTTTTCTATTATTGTATTAGAAATTGTGTTTCTGAAACAGCTCTTACTCTCTATATGTGCCAAGAGAAAGCTCCTTGTTTACAACAGCAGCACATACCACTGGGTAAACATAAAAATTGGGGCACTGGGGTTAAGCCATAGTCTGAAAATAACAATGTTGTAGAAAACAGTTGACACCTCCTCCAAACTTAAGCATAATATTACCACACGACCCAGCAATTCTACTCCCATGTGTATACCTTAAAGAATTCAAACTAAGTATGCAAGCAAACACCTGTAAAAGAGTACTCATAGCAGCACTATTAATAAATAATAGCAATAAGGTGAAGACAACTCAAATGTCCATCATCAAGTGAATGGATAAGCAAAGTGTAACACACATACACGTACACTGAAATACAGAATCAAGAAAGGAATGAAGTGCTGATATATGACATAATGTGGATGAACCTCAAAAATATTATACTGCTTGAAAGATGTCCAACAGAAACAATTGCATGTTCTATGATTTCATTTATATGTAATACGCAGAATAGACAAGCAAAGTAGCAGATCAGTTGTTACAAAGGGACAGTGGGAAGTTGGAATGAAGAGTGACTGCTTAATTAGATGGAGTTTTATTTTGGAGTGATGAGAATGTTTCAGAACTAGATAGAGATAGTAGTTACATAACAGTGTGAATGTACTAAGTGCCACAGAAATGCACACTTTAAAATAGTTCTATTTGTTTTTGGTACCTGGAACATAGATACCTGGAGCAATACATATATAACTGTATCTCTGTCACTTAATGCTTCTGAGATGGACAGGTGGTTGGAGGCCAGTAATTGACTCTGCTCCATAAAGGGTTCTGGGACTATTTCATATATGGCATTCTCTATGGACTCATCATGCCAGAAGGTGAAGAGGAACTAAACAGTCTCTTGATGAAGGTGAAAGAGAAGAGTGGAAAAAGCTGGCTTTAAAGTGAACAATCAAAAAACTAAGATCGTGGCATCAGTCTCATCACTTTACGGCAAACAGAAGGGGGGAAAGTGGAAGCAGTGATAGACTTAATTTTCTTGGGCTCCAAAATCATTGTGAATGGTGATTGCAGTCATGCAATTAAAAGACACTTGCTCCTTAGAAGGAAAGCTATGACAAACTTAGATAGCATATTAAAAAGCAGAGACATCGCTTTGCTGACAAAGGTCCATATAGTCAAAGATATGGCTTTCCCAGTAGCCATGTATGAATGTGAGAGTTGGATCATAAAGAAGGCTGATGCTTTCAAATTGTGATACTGGAGAAGACCCTTGAGAGTCCCTAACACTGCAAGGAGATCAAATCAATCAATCTTAAAGGAAACCAACACTGAATATTCATTGGAAGAACTGGTGCTGAAGCTGAAGCTCCAATTCTTTGGTCACATGATGCAAAGAGCCAACTCTTGGGTAAAGATTCTGGAAAAGATTGAAAGCAAAAGGAGAACAGGGTAGCAGAGAATGAGATAGTTAGATGACATCATCGACTCAATGGACATGAGATTGAGCAGATTCCAGGAGACAGTGAGGACGGAAGCCTGGCATGCTGCAGTCAATGGGGTCACAAAGAGTTGGACATGACAGTGACTGAACACGAACAGCAACATGATTCATGATATTCTCTAGTCTGCATAGTTCAGATTGGTTGGTGAGCATCTACTTCACTGTCTTAGCCTTCAGGAAGGGAAAATTGAAGATGTGAAGGCAAATTCTTTCCTCTATTAAGGCCATAGCCAAGGCAGTTGCATCATTGCTGCTTACATCTCAGAGCCTGGAAGTTGATTATAATGCCACATCTAACATCAACAGACCAGGAAATATGTCAGGCTCTCATTGAACCCCTTTAAAATTCAGGATATGCTGTTTGCAGTAAAAGGAAGGAGAAAATAGATAATGGAGAATAATTAGCAGATTCTGCTAAAGAGGTGATTAATAAATATTTTGCTAAAAAGAACCACGTGTTTTCAGATTAGAGAATAGAAACTGGATAGTCAAAAGTTGCATAGTCCTCAAATTTTATTTAGAGAACCATATTTATAGTGTAAGATTTCTTGTCAAGACTGTGACATGTTAAAAAATATTTCACTTCAGTGTAGTATTATAAAGACAGAAAATTCCTTATTTCTTACACAAAGAAAAGGGCCAAAGTTATATTTGTTGGTTGAAATAATACACATAATGTATTTTCTAGATAATTTTATCAGTATAAAATAAGTCAGAATCTAATGGTCAAAATTAATTTTTAATATTAAATTCAAGCTCTATAAAGAATGTGCTTGATGTTTTTCCTCAGTGGCTGTACAAAAATACCCAGAAACAAAACAAAATGAAAACAAAAGAGGAATCACTAGAGCCTTTAATGCCCAGACTTGATTTACATGGTACAAAATCTCTCTGGATTTAGAACCAAACTTCTTTTTCTTATTTCAAATTGAATTACTGAGGAATTCAGCCTCCTGATATTTGTTCATTGCAGGTTATGGTTTTATATTTTTACATTTGAAATTGAAAAATGTATAAACATAATAGAAGCAATAATACCCAAGGTATTTAGTCTTAGGAGTCAAACACAAGTTTGGATTTAGCCTTGGCATGAGACTCTTTGATTGACATTTCCATTGCTAGAGTTACTCAAGTCATTTCAAGATCCAACTGCATTTCATTTTGCCTTATCTGTGGGTTATTGTTCTTACAAGAATCACCTCATCCTGGCAGGATCTTGATTTAAGACTTTAAAACTCAGTGAGGCTCAAAGAGATTTTACAAGGTCACAACACTGTAGGTTTGTTTGGTAATACAAAACCTGAAGATGGAATGCCAGCCCGTGCAGGATCTAAACATGGTTAGACATGTCACACAGTGCATCCTTATGCACAAGTCAAGATGACTTTGAAGGCTGTCTGGTTCACAGTTTCTTCTTATGGGCCAATTTCAATATTTCTTGCAGGCACACAAAATTCTATTTCTCCTCAGTTTGCTCACCTCAGGAAACGTTTGTAGTCACTGTCTCAGTGAATATTCTAAATATGCATTTTCTTTATTGCATTTTCCCTCAATTGGGTGGGTTTTTCACCTGTGGAAAGTAGATCTTAGTCTGATAAATCATATACCACATACAAGTATTTGAAGATATACAGTGTGGTTATCACCCACTCAGAAATCTCGTGGAATATAGAATTGAGATTATTCATGTGGAAATGATACATGCACCAAAGGTTACAGACAACTTAATTTCTTGCATGCATGAGGGCAGTCAATCATTTTGCTACAACTTTGTAGGATGCATTTGTGCACAATGATTGTCTTTTTCAATTTAAAGATGGATGACCTTTCATGTTAAGCAATCTGCAATTCACATCCTTACTGAGGATTTAAATATGTCTCATGAAAATCATGCAATATTTCATATAATACAAAGGAGTCAATTATGTCATCCATATATAGGTTATATATAGATGTTGTTTTATATATATATATATAAATTATACCAAGCTAGATATAAATTAAATAATTAATGCATCATACTTTTCTTTCTGTTTAGCATAGGCATCTTAGCATGATGAATAAGGATGTACATTTGGAGTCAGATTGAGTTTGACTTCAGATCAGATCTAGCAATTTCAGGCAGTGTGTCCTTGAGCTGACTCCTAAGACTCGGGGCTGCAGCTTCTTCATCTAATAATTAGAGATTATAAACATGCCTCATTAGATTATTATTAAGATTAAATAAATTACATATATGTAAATCATTAGGCACTTAATGTGTATTCACCTATGTAGACATTTTTATATTTTAAATAGACTGGTACATGTGGGAGTATAGGGTAGAGCTGTGCTATACAATTCTGGCATGTTATAATCAGGAGTGAGATAGGTAATAAATAATTCACTATTATTATTGAAAAATTCATAAGTGCAGTTCAGTCACTCAGGTGTGTCCGACTCTTTGAGACCCCATGGACTGCAAGTACACCAGGCCACCCTGTCTATCACCAACTCCTGGAGTTCACTCAAACTCATGTCCATTGAGCTGGTGATGCCATGCAACCATCTGATCCTCTGTTGTCCCCTTCTACTCCCACCTTCAATCTTTCCCAGCATCAGAGTCTTTTCAAATGAGTCAGTCTTCACATCAGGTGGCCACAGTATTGGAGTTTCAGCTTCAGCATCAGTCCTTCCAATGAATATTCAGGACTGATTTCCTGATTTTCCTAGGATGGACTGGTTGGATCTCTTTGAAGTCCAAGGGACTCTTAAGAGTCTTCTCCAACACCACAATTCAAAAGCATCAGTTTTTTGGCACTTGGCTTATTTAAAGTTCAACTCTCACATGCATACATGACTACTGGAAAAGCCATAGCTTTGACGAGACAAATGTTTGTTGGCAAAGTAATGTCTCTGCTTTTTAAAATATTGTCTAGGTTAGTTATACCTTTTCTTCTAAGCAACAAGTATCTTTTAATTTCATGGCTGTAGTCACCACCTGCAGTGATTTTGAAGCCCAGCAAAATAAAGTCTGTCACTGTTTCCACTGTTTCCCCATCTATTTGCGATGAAGTGATGGGACCAGATGCCATGATTTTTGTTTTCTGAAGGCTGAGTTTTAAGCCAACTTTTTAACTCTCCTCTTTCACTGTCATCAAGAAGCTCTTTAGTTCTTCTTCATTTTCTGTAAAGGGTGGTGTCATCTGCATATCTGAGGTTATTGATATTTCCTCTGGCAATCTTGATTCCAACTTGTGCTTCATCCAGCCTATCATTTCTAATGATGTACACTGCATATAAGCTAAATAAGCAGGGTGACAATATGCAGCCTTGACATACTCCTTTCCCTATTTGGAACCAATTTGTTGTTCCATGTCCAATTCTAACTTTTGCTTCTTGATCTGCATACAGATTTCTCAGGAGGCAGGTCAAGTGATCTAGTATTCCCATCTCTTAAAGAATTTTCCACATTTTGTTGTCATCCACACAGTCAAAGGCTTTGGCATAGTCAATAAAGCAGATGTAGATGTTTTTCTGGAAGTCTATTGCCTTTTTGGTGATCCAGCAGATGTTCACAATTTGATCTATGTTTCCTCTGCCTTTCTAGAACCAGCTTGACACCTGGAAGTTCATGGTTCATGTACTGTTGAATCCTGGCTTGGAGAACTTGAGCATTACCTTACTAGGGCGTGAGATGAGTGCAATTGTGCAGTAGTTTGAGCATTCTTTGGCATTGCCTTTCTTTGGGATTGTAATGAAAACTGACCTTTTCCAGTCCTGTGGCCACTGCTGAGTTTTCCAGATTTGCTGGCATATTGAGTGCAACACTTTCACAGCATCATCTTTCAGGATTTGAAACAGCTCCACTGGAATTCCATCACCTCCACTAGCTTTGTTCATAGTGATGCTTCCTAAGGTCCACTTGACTTCACATTCCAGGATGTCTGGCTCTAGGTGAGTGGTCACAACACTGTGATTATCTGCATCATGGAGATCTTTTTTAGACAGTTTTTCTGTGTATTCTTGATACCTCTTCTTAACATCTTCTGCTTCTGTCAGGTTCATTCCATTACTGCCTTTTATTGTGCCCATCTTTATATGAAATGTTCTCCTGATATCTCTAATTTTCTTGAAGAGATCTCTAGTCTTTCCCATCCTGTTGTTTTCCTCTATTTCTTTGCACTGATCGCTGAGGAAGGCTTTCTTATCTCTCTTGCTATTCTTTGCAACTCTGCATTCAGATGCTCTTTCCTTTTCTCCTTTGCCTTTTGCTTCTCTTCTTTTCAGAGCTATTTTTTAAATGTAATTTATTTATTTTAATTAGAAGTTAATTACTTAACAATATTGTATTGGTTTTGCCATACATCAACAGCTATTTGTAAGACCTCCTCAGACAACCATTTTGCCTTTTTGCATTTCTTTTTCTTGGGGATGGTCTTGATCTCTGTCTCCTGTACAATGTCATGAACCTCTGACCATAGTTCTTTAGGCATTCTTTCTATCAGATATAATCCCTTGAATCTATTTCTCACTTCCACTGTATAATCATAAGAGTCATACCTGAATGGTCTAGTGGTTTTCCCCTCTTTCTTCCATTTAAGTCTGAATTTGGCAACAAGCAGTTCATGATATGAGCCACAGTCCTAGTCTTGTTTTTGCTGATTGTATAGAGCTTCTCCCTCTTTGGCTGCAAAGAATATAATCAATCTGATTTCAGTATTGACCATTTGGTGATGTCCATGTGTAGAGTCTTATCTTGTATTGTTGGAGGAGGGAGTTTTCTATGACCGGTGCATTTTCATGGCAAACTCTATTAGCCTTTGCCTTGCTTCATTCTGTACTCCAAGGCCAAATTTGCCTGTTACTCCAGGTATCTCTTGACTTCCCACTTTTGCATTCTAGTCCCCTATAATGAAGGACTTCCCTGGTGGCTCAGACGGCAAAGCATCTGTTTACAATGCAGAAGACCCAGGTTCGATCCCTGGGTTGGGAAGATCCCCTGGAGAAGGAAATGGCAATCCACTCCAGTACTATTGCCTGGAAAATCCCGTGGACAGAGAAGCCTGGTAGGCTACAGTCCATGGGGTCGCAAAGAGTTGGACACAACTGAGCGACTTCACTTTCACTTTCCCCTATAAAGAAAAGGACATCTTTTTGGGGTGTTCGTTCTAGAAGGTCTTGTAGGTCTTCATAGGATCATTCAACTTCAGCTTCTTTAGCATTGGATTACCATATATTGAATGGTTTTCCTTAGAAAGGAACAGAGATCATTCTGTCATTTTTTGAGATTGCATACAAGTACTGCATTTTGGACTCTTTTGTTGACTATGATGGCTACTCCATTTCTTCTAAGGAATTCTTGCCCACAGTAGTAAATATAACAGTCATCTGAGTTAAATTCACCCTTTCCAGTCCATTTTAGTTTGCTGATTCCTAAAATGTTGATGTTCACTCTTGCCATCTCCTGTTTGACCACTTCCAATTTACCTTGATTCATGGACCTAACATTTCAAGTTGTTATGCAATATTGCTCTTAAGGCATCAGACTTTACTTCCATCATCAGTCATATTCACAACTGGGTGTTGTTTTTGCTTTGGCTCCATCTCTTCATTCTTTCTGGAGCTATTTCTCCACTGATCTCCAGTAATGTATTGGGCACCTACCAACATGGGGAGTTCATCTTTCAGTGTCCTATCTTTTTGCCTTTTCATACTGTTCGTGGGATTCTCAAGGCCAGAATACTGAATTGGCTTGCCATTCCCTCCTCCAGTGGACCGCATTTTATCAGAACTCTCCACCATGACCCGTCCATCTTGGGTTGCCCTACACAGCATGGCTCATATTTCCATTGAGTTAGACAAAGCTGTGGTCCATGTGATCAGACTGGTTAGTTTTCCGTGATTGTGGTTTTCATTCTGTCTGCCCTCTGATGATAAAGAATAAGAGGCTTGTGGAGGCTTCCTGATGGGACAGACTGACTGAGGGGGAAACTGGGTCTTGTTCTAATTATTGGGGCTAAGCTCAGTAAATCTTTAATCCAATTTTGTCCAGTTAACACATGGGTGGGGCTGTATTTTCTCCCTGTATTTGACCTGAGGCTAAACTATGGTAGAGGCAGTGAAGATAATGGGGACCTCCTTCAAAAGATCCCATGCACATACTACTACACTCAGTGCCCCCAACCCTGCAGCAGGCCACCGCTGACCCACACCTCCACCAGAGACTCCTGGACACCCATGGGAAAGTCTGGTTCATCTTTTGTGGGGTCACTGCTCCTTTCTTCTGAGTCCTGGTGGGTACAAGGTTCTGTCTGTGCCCTCCAAGAGTCTGTTTCCCCAGTCCTGTGTAAGTTCTGGCGGCTCTATGGCAAGGTTAATGGTGACCCCCTCCAAGAGGGCTTATTCCATACCCAGGTCTACTGCAGCCAGAGCCCCTGGCCCTGTGGCAGTCCACTGCTGATCCATACCTCCTCAGGAGACACTCAAACACAGTTCTGTCTCAGTCTCTGTGGGATCTCTGGGTCCTGGTGCACACAAGGTATGCTTGAGCCTTCTGAGCATCTCTGGCAGGTATGGTGTTTGATTCTAAACACAATTTTGCTCCTCCTACTATCTTGCTGGGGCTTCTTCTTTGTCCTTGGATGTGGGGTACCACTTCAAAGTTGCTCCAGGGCCACATAGCCTCTGCTTCAGCACCTACCATCTTGCTGGGGCTCCTCTGCCTTTGGACATGGGATATCTCCTCAAAGAAAATTCATAAAACTGACAGTTTCTCCTTTTCTCTTGTTTATTTATATTACAAATTTAAAATTATAATCTACCTTTATAATACTTTTACTCACTCTCATCCTGAAACCCTTGTTTGAATAGGAGCCAAAGTTGATAGGAAGAGAGTGGTATATGGGCTTTTTCTGTGCCCCCAAAAAGCAGCTTTTGTGCTTCCTGATGGCTCAGTGGTAAAGAATCCACCTGACAATGCAGAAGAGACAGGTTCGATCCCTTATCCAGGAAGATCCTATGGGCTTTGCACCACAATTGAGCCTGTGCTCTAGAGGCCAGGAACTGCAACTCTGAGGCCATATCCTGCAAATCCTGAAGCCCATGTACCCTAGAGCCAGTTCTCCACAACAAGAGAAGCCACTGCAGTGAGAAGACCTGCGTCACAACTAGAGAGCAGCACTCACTTGCTGCAGCTAGAGAAAAGCCCACACAGCAACAAGGACCCAGCACAGTCCAAGATAGCTCAGTTGGTATAGAATCCACCTGCAGTGCGTGAGCCCCCGTTCAGCTCCTGGGTAGGGAAGATTCCCCTGGAGAAGGGAGAGCTACCCACCCCAGTATTCCTGGGCTCCAGTATTCTGGCCTGGAGAATTCCATGCACTGTATAATTCATGAGATCTCAAAGAGCTGGACATGACTGAGCGACTTTCACTTTAAATTTCATTAAAAAAAAAAAAAAAGAAAGGTAAAAGCAGCTGTTATATGACTCCTGGCTATGAGGACTGTAGAAGAATAAGCATATAGAGAAATAAGTCATGTATAAGAAAGGAACTTCTTTCTGCTGAGGTGAGAACGAAAGAGATAAAAATAAATAAGCAAGCTGATAAATAAATATTAGGAGATTATTGAATTCGGCACCCTCCTGTGTGTGTGTGTGCTCAGTCACTTTAGTCATGTCCAACTCTTTGCAACCCCATGGATGTAGCCTTCCAGTCTCCTCTGTCCATGGGATTTCCCAGGCAACAATACTGGACTGGATTGCCATTTCCACCTCCAGGGGATCTTCTTGACCTAGGAATCGAACCTGCATCTCCTGCATTGGCAGGCTGATTCTTTTACCACTGAGCCATGTGGGAAATCCTTCACTCTCCCACCATGTACCCCAAAATACCACAACTTTTGAAATGTGAACCCTCACTGCAAAAATTGAGCATAGTTTATTGTCCCATACTTTGGACCCCAAATTTTATGTAACTTCCATAATGGATCCAAAATTTTGATGAAACTTTATATGATTATGAGCTGGGCTAAGTCTTGAGGACTTTGTCTAGACTGAATAGTCTTAGCAGCTACACTATGCCTATGCATATGCATTTTTGGTGCTGAGAATCTTAATATTTGTGTAGATAAAACGTGTTGCTTATCATTCGCTTAAGAAAGTTCAGGTTTTAACATGAATTATCCAATTTTATCTTCAAAATAGTACTTGATGGAAGGAGAAGAGATACAAAGGGAAAAGCAATTTAATGAAAGTACTTATATTTCTTTCTATAGCCTACTATTAGGCCTATGCCTTTCCGGACAGTTATGTTATAGACTGGTGGAAATGTTCTTCTTTATCAGAAGTTAGTCTGAGGTATTTACCAATAGTCTGACATTTTAAAAGATGAAAGAATACAGAGGAAATGCATTCCAAAGGAGGAGCTATCCAAGAGAATATTCCAAAGAAGGTGAAACTAAACAGAACCATGGCTCTCAGCCAGGATGATTTTGTCCCCTCCTATCTTTGCATCCCCCCTAGGACCTATGGAGAAATGTTTGTCATAGCATTGAGGTTGCTACTGTCATCTAGTAGATAAAGTTCAGGGATGCTGTTAATCTGACAACACATAGGACAACCCCGTGTAAAAACAATTATACAGCCTAAAATATTTATAGTGCCAAGTTTGAGAAAGCATGAAAAAGAATATGACACTTGCATATAACAGTTTTTGATTTCCAGCCTTAGCTCTTGAAAACTCTCACCACAAGAACTGTTGTCTGAACCCAACTCAATAATTTGTATCTCTGTGTGTATATGTATGTGTTGGGAAGGAAAAGGAGTCGTGAGATAGCATTAAGATGAGAAAAAAGGCTATAAACCCTATCACCTATATTCTAAGACTTGGGAGTCAGAGCACCATTAAGAAATAAGAAGGAATTCAATACTATTATTAATGAACAATGTGTATGGTCGAGGTAATGTGTTTGATCCTTATTAGTGTTTTTGCTATTACTGTCCCTGACCACAAGCTACCTACTTTTTAATGTGTCTAGATAACTTAAGTGAGAAGAGAGTAAATCAATGCTCAGTCATATCCAACTGTTTGTGACCCGATGGACTATAGCCCACTAGGCTCCTTTGTCCATAGAATTCTCCAGGCAAGAATACTGGAGTAGGTAGCCATTCCCTTCTCCAGGGATCTTTACTAAGGTTTATCTCACTGTAAGTGCAGTTATCTATTATAAATGATCTGTTGCTTCTCTGTGAAATTCTCTCCTCTTTTGCTTTTCCTAATGCATTCTTTCCTCATTTTCCTACTTTCCCTCTGAACATTGCTTTCAGTCTCCTTGACTTGAACCTTTCATCTGTTCCTCTTCATCACATTGAATGATGATTTTCATTGGAATTTTTCATTACTTGGCACAGTGTTTTGTATGCCTTTTGCCTAAATATTTATCTCCCCATCTTCACCCTTAAGCGAACACATGGACACTTTTCTAGAAACTTCATTTCTAAGATTCACATTGTTATACATGGAATAGACATGCTGCCTGAAAATACTTCATGGGAAGTCTGAGACTAGTCCATCAGAACTTTCCCTCAGATTTTTAGAACCAGAACAGAACATTAAAGTGCCCCACTGTCATTATATTCACATACATCAACAAAATAGAGGCATTCAGAAGCAGAGAGGAAAGAGGAAGAGAGAGAAAGAGAGAGAATATAGCTGTGTAAAGGAATAGCTAAGGAATGCCCAGTAGAGGTAAATAACCTGGACAATGTTTTAGTCATTATCTCCCTTTATCCCTCTGGTCCACTCTTATTCCCATCCTTGAATAGTTTAAGAAAACAGCATAAAAACTCTTTATATAATCTAACTTGAATCTGATTTGTGTTTTGTGTAATAGAAGTACTTTTAAGGTGCCTAGAAATCCTTCTTCATATACACCTTCCCCCTAAGCAATCCATCCCACTCTGTTACTTTATCTTGGGGAACCACATTACAAACCAATTACTATGTGAGCAGCTTCACATTGAAGGACCTAAGCCACCCTATTTTGTTTAAAAAAAAAGACTCGATTTCTGAGGAAAGAGTCTTTGGAAATCTCCTGACCTCACCCCACCACCTGCTAGCTAATCAGATCCCAGATTAGGATCTCCTGACTTTACCTACAGGACTTATGACCTGCCCGGAAAATTCGAATTAAGCAATTAAGCCCGGGAAATGGGAATCAATCAGAACCCAACACCTAACCAATTAGACATCTACCCTATATAAACAATGAAACCCAGAGTTCGAGGCTCATCCCTACAGCCTCTGTGGTGGTGTTGGTGGGAGCCCCTGCTCGAGCTTGGTAATAAGACTCTTGCTTCTGCATCTGATACCGGCTCCCTGGTGGTCATTGTAACAACATCATAGTCATATCATCATTATATTCCATCTGCTTCCTTAAAGTTCCTCTTCCTCTAATAGTATTTCTATCTTGTGAAAGTGTTAGTTGCTCAGCCGTGTCTGACTCTTTGTGACCCCATGGACTGTAGACTGCAAGGTTCCTCTGTCCATGGAATTCTCCAGGCAAGAAAACTGGAGTGGATTGTCATGCCCTTCTCCAGAGGATCTCCCCACCCAGGGAAGATTTCTACAATCCAATTTGCTCATTTGCCTAAATCAGAAATAAAGGCATCTTCAACACCTCCATTCCTCCTGTTATTTTTTAAATAGAGCTTTAAACGTGTTATGTATTGGTTTTGGCTGCGCTGGGTCTGTGCGCTGCTGCATGTGGGCTTTCTCTAGTTGCAGTGAGTGGGGCTACTCTTCCTTGCGTGCTTGGTCTTCCCAACGTGGCATCTTCTCTCGTGGCAGAGCACAGGCTCTAGGGCGTGAAGGCTCAGTAGTTCTGGCACAAGGGCTTAGCTGTTCAGCAGTATGTGGGATCTTCCCAGATTAGTGATTGAACCTGTATCCCTCACATTGGCAAGCAGATTGCCAACCAGGGAAGTCCAGCTTTGTTTTTAAAGATGAATAATACTTAATGTGATAACTGTTTAACCAAAAATAATGAAAAAAATATATGATAAATAAAACACCAAATTTCTAAAGAAAGACAAGATCAGCAATAGAACTACATGAGCCCCCTTTTTCTTGGGAGCCCTGCTTTATCCCCTCTCACTATCACTTTCACTTAATTTTTCAGACCCTTGTCAGTGTTTTCCTGGGCTATGGAAATAGCCCCCTAACTGTTCTCTCTACCTAAACTAAAGTCTTTCAACTTTTCCTTAACTAAGCTAACAAAGTCATCTTTTTAATATGCAAATCTGATTATATCCCTTCTCTGCTTAAAATCTTTATAATGGTCTCCATTTCTCTATGTTCCTGAATATCTGTGTAGTGTTCTGTGAGCAGGTCTCTGATTGTGTCTCCTGCCTTGTCTTGTACTCCTTTAACAAAAATCCTATAACCTGTAACACTGAACTTTACACTCTCATGACACTGAACTTCATCTGCTTCTTAAAATGCTTTTGCCTCTCTAAATATTCTTCTTCTCTGCTTTTATATGTCTTTGCCTGGCGTGGTCTTTATAACTTATCCCCAATCTACTTACTGAGTACTTCACTTTCATCCTTCAAACCCAGTCCAGATTTACTTAATCCAGGAAGATAGATATTAAATATCATTGCCCTTCAGTCCTCTATTCTAAATCTTTTCCCTCTTCTTTTGGTATTATACACTTTCTCCTTGGATTATCTCAACCACTTCTCTTAGCTCCTATTATTAATGACTTCCAAAGTGGGGATATGATCCCTCATTCTGAGCATCACACATATATATCCAATTGCAGCTTATATATAAAACAGTTCAAGTTCAATATGTACAAAAATGAAATAATTTTATCATTCCTTGAATTGCTTCTTATTGGATTTTCTCCATTTTGGAAAACTACATAACCATTTATTTAAGAAAACACCTGGAAACCACTTTTGGCCCTTCCTTCTCTCTCATGTTTGTAGTCTTCCTCCAGCGTGCAAGGCCCGAAAGACATTTCAGCCATCACACTGGCATTGCCAGTATTTGCATATTTCCTAGTGCCACAGTCACCAGTGGAGCTGCCAACACTGTTACTGGCATTTACCTAGCAGCCCCAGCCAATGTCATGCCCCAAGAGTGCTTGCTAACACCCTCAGCACCAGTGCTGTCAATGCATCACACTCTATGTCCAACAGCAATTTATGGCTCTTCTAAGTGCTACTATTTAGTTTATGTTTCAGTCCTCTAGCCAGAGGAGTTGTGTTTGAAATAATGAGATCTGGGCTATGTAATAATCTCAGGGACACAAACCATGCTCAGAATCATCCTTCCCTCCTGTGTTCAATGTTTGCCATTAAACCTTCAACCAACTTTACCCTCTTGACCTTTTTCCCCCCTGGGATGAATTTTTACTTTTCTAGGAAGTTTTTTGATCCTCCATGTAAACAAAGCTCTTTCTGCTCTTAACCAGTCTTCCAAGTTATGCCTGAGCACGTGTGAATCTGACAGTAAATACAGCTTAGGCTTATGCAGTGAGTATCTGCCACTTAGACATCTGTAGTCAATGAGTAGTTGTTGAATAAATAAGAGAACTTATGTCTTTTATTTTTATGCTGCTTCCTTTTTCCAAAATACTTCTGATCATGTTGTAACAAGTTTTCTTTTTCTCTGAGGTCTAAAGAATCATTATTAAAGAACTAGGAGCATATATATTACAATTGCCATTTCAACTGCATAGAATTCAAAAATATAAATACTGTTAATTCCCAAAATATCTAGGAATATAGACTAACTCAGAGAAAGCAATGGCACTCCACTCAAGTACTCTTGCCTGGAAAATCCCATGGACAGAGGAGCCTGGAAGGCTGCAGTCCATGGGGTCTCTGAGGGTCGGACACGACTGAGCGACTTCACTTTCACTTTTCACTTTCATGCATTGGAGAAGGAAATGGCAACCCATTCCAGTGTTCTTGCCTGGAGAGTCCCAAGGACAGGGGAACCTGGTGGGCTGCTGTCTATGGGGTCACATAGAGTCAGACACGACTGAAATGACTTAGCAGTAGCAGCAGCATAGACTAATTCATCAGTTGTATTTAATCAGATCATTTATAAATGGTAAATTAAAAGAGAAAAGAAGTAAAAGACAAGATATCCAATTCTCTCTAGGGCCAACCTTTTGAACAACCAATGCCTCTCACATTATCTGCCATGTGTTATTTTTGGTCTTCAATATCTGTTTGTGAAGGGAGCACTATCATCTTGGTGAATCTTGACTTTCAGAGAATCCTTTGAACAAGAAAGGCATGCCTCCACCTTTTAAATGATGTTCACTTTATTATTGAAAGGAAAATATGTTTATCTCTACTCACAGACTCAATTCTTCCAGCCCCACAATGTGTGATTTTTTTCTGACTCCAGGAATTCACAGTGGACACTGGCTGGACATCTTACAAATTTACTCAATTCTGACACTCTCTAATTGAAGAGAGTTTTAGTCCTATAGGTTAGGGCTCAGTCTCACAAGACTACCCCTACTTCAGATGCTAATGGCAAGCTGAGGTCTTTTGAGCAAAGAACTATAAACTAGAATTACCATACCCCCCTCCTTGGGTTTGACAGTTTGCTATAATGACTCACAGAACTGAGGGAAATATTTTACTTATGTTTACTGGCTTATTATAAAAGAATACTAGAAATAGCCAGATGTGAGGAATACGTAGGGCACAGTATGGAGCAGCCATGTGCCGAGCCTCTCTGTGTCCATCAACCTCCCAGCACCTATGGGTGTTCATCATCCTGGAAGCTTACCGAATCTTGTTGGTCAGGAATGTTTAAACAGCCTAATCTCCATCCCCATCTTCCCCTTTTTAGAGGTCAGTGAATGGAGCTGACAATGCCAACCTCCTAATCAGTCTTTCCGCTGACCAGCCCCAAATCACCTCATTAGCATAAGCTCAGGTGAGATCAAAAGGGATTTCTGATGAATAATAGAAGATACTCCTATCACTCAGGAAATTCCAAGGGTGTTAGGAACTCTGTGCCAGGAACCAGGGATAAAGTCCAAATATATTTCTTACTATACCATAACTATCATGCTTTTTAATGAGTATGTAAAAAGGTAATTTGATGTTATATCAACTTTCATGATATAATATGTGGTTAAAGCCATATGATATGAAAAATAAAGATCTATAAAATGCTAAAACCAAGTAAAATCGAATTAAAGTGAGAAAATACAGTCATTTGAGTCAAAAATGCTATAGACATTTAAAACAGTCCTCTCAAGGAAAACAAATATCATATAATAGCACTTATATTTGGAATCTAGATGAACTTATCAGTAAAGCAGAAATAGAGTCACAGATGTAGAAAACAAGCTTATGGTTACCAAGAGTGGCAGGGTGGGGGGCAGTGATGAGTTGAAGACTGGGATTGAGATATATATATATATATATATATACACACACACACACACACACACACACACACTATTCTTTATAAAATGGGCTTCCCTGGTGACTCAGTGGTAAAGAACTTGCTTGCAATGCAGGAGACCTGGGTTCAGTCCCTAGGTTGGGAAGATCCTCTGGAGAAGGGAATGGCAACCCATACTCCATTATTCTTACCTGGAGAACCCCATGGACAAAGGAGCTTGGTGGTCTATAGTCAACAGGGTCACAAAGAGTTGGGTGTGACTAAGTGACTAACACAGCACATAAAATACGTAACTATGAGAATACCTACTGTATATAACCCAGGGAGCTCTACTCAATGCTCTGTTGTTGGAATATTAGGAAAGAAATAGAAAAGAGAGTGGATAAAGGTATACATATGACTGATTCACTTTGCTGTATGTCAAGAAACTAACAAACATTGTAAAGCAACTATATACTCCAGTAAAAATTAATAAAACAAACAAAAACCCAGTTCTCTCATTCTGTTTTCTTCTTTTTAAAAAATAGAGGTAGCCCCAACAATATATCATCCAGATCTCTCAGTGAAGCACAGATAAATTCACAGGAAATGAACAGATACAGCACTATTTAATTAATGTTATTTATTTGAGGTAATGTGCCCAGCTACAGCACAATTACCTGGAGTGGTTTTTAAACATGCAGGTTCCCAGCGGGCACTGGGCTCCAGGAATCTTGATTTCACCAGTATCCCCAAGAATGTGAAACACACAGAGTTTAAAAGCAGCTGATTGAAGGAATTGATAATAACAACATGGATTGTATTCTGGATAAACTGATACAGATCTAATTAAATTATACTAGAAAGACTATTTTATAGTTAAATATCATTGAATAGAATAACAAAATGTAAGTGAGAGTCAAGAAAGTGTTTGCTTGGTGATATTTTTGCCTCACTTTCTGTTTGTGTCCAGTGTCATTGTCTATTTCTTTCCCATGAATGAAGATTTTAGTTTATGTATCAGCTAAAATTTAATGACATTTTAGAACTATTAGTCAAAGTGTCAAAATCAGCTTGGTTAAAACTGCATGAGGCAGTCCAGATAAGATAAACAGGTATCTATGCTTAAGTGCTTCATAGACACAAGTTAGCAAAAACAAGTGTTTTGTCAATAACTACCAGCTTTTAAGAAAATTCTTTAATGTAAAACGTTTTCATTTTTTATGAAAGAAAACTAAGTATTTCACAGAAACCTTAACTAAACTTCATTTTGTACAGTCTTTTTTCTTTTTATTGAAGCATCTTTGTCCTAGCTTCAGTGTTTATATTTTGAAAGGCTTCAAAAATGTCTTCTTTCTTTCTTATTTTAATAGGGAATAATATGTTGAATCAGTACTGAGTACATGGATTACATATCCAGAAGAGGAAAGGGTCCAGCTAAGCAACTCTTTTTCTTCTTTGTTGGATATCAGTGTAGGTTCTAATGAGCTCTGTCTCCTGGGGAGCATTTTAATGGTTTTTTTCACCTCCCCTGATGACCATGTTTATGTTAAGTTTTGATACAGTAGACAGGACTTGTGTAGTAATTAGCATTCAAATGGACCACTGATTTCCCTTTTCTAAGTGGGTCTATTTCCAGGTTTAGAAATGGAATCCAATGGGTTAGAGCTTATAATAATCAAGACATATTAACAATTCAAATGTTAAATTAAAAATACAAGATACCAGGGTGCAAAAAGGCAGCATCATCCTTGTCACAGATTGGTTAAACCACTGAATGGGAACAAAATAATGAAGAGGGCAAACTTTCATGGCTAATGGTCTATGAGCAAATGTGAGTGTAGCAGCAAGAAAAATAAAATGCTAAGTACAAGGTCTAAGCATGGAAGATGGAATATGCTTTTTTTTTTTTTTTAGGTTTAAAACGTCTCAGTGTCTTTAATTGTCTTCTATGTAGTCATTTGATAAAATTCAAGGAAGAGAAAAATGAGATAAAAATTCAGTGTACCTGCTTGATAGCTATTTTAGGATATTTTAGGGATTCATCTGATGCATTCATAGGAGTTGGCAATTACTCCAGACCAACATTGGGGATCACAATTATTTTACAAATTCCTTAAAATTTGTCATAGTTTCTGAAAACATTTAGCATTTTATATAGTAACATCTGGGGACACAGAAACCCTTCAAAATCTAATGAAATCCTTGTGCCTTAACAGTGTCATACTTAGAGAAATGCACATCTATTCATACAAGCAATAATACTGCTTTTGATCGTTAAATTAAAAAAATGCAATAAAGAGTAGAGTGACTTTACACTTCAAGTTTTTGAGGAATAATAGTCATTAAATTTGTGTGTGTATATATATATATATATATATATATATATATATAAATTTGGTCTAATTATGATTTTCCTTTTTTTCAAAGTATATGCTTACATTGAATGGTTAAAAATTAATAAAATAAAGAACCTGAATAACAGCATACATTTAAAAAGTTGATTTTATAATATATATCTCTCTCAAACACTTACAAAATAATAAAAGGCTAACAGTTTGGTGAACTATAATCTACCACATTTTCAGAAAATCAAAATAGTCATTATTATCCACATCTACAAATGAATGGGAAAGCAGAAGAAGTTAAACTCACAGTATTTTATTTAAATAACTAGTTTTGCTACATTTGTGCTCTACACAAATAACATGAATATATTTTTAGCACAATTAACCAAATACCCTTGAGCCTAGTTTCCTGTTCATGGCTTTAGGCTGGTTAATGTGAAATTTAATTTGTGCTAATCTTCTCAAAGTTAGCAAAGTGTGAAATACACTGTACGTTGGATATAGCATTGAATTGATGTAAAATTTTAGAAAATAATGTCTTAGAATTTTCTAATCAAAAGAAAAGTAACATCAATGACCTATTATTATGGTTGAAACTATGCTACAATTATAAAGGGACAAAATGTCAAGGGTAGGCCAGTAGTCACTGCATATCATAAAGAGCTCTTAAAGTGAATTTATAAATTATAGGACTCTATTTAAAGACACAGCTAATACAAATTTTGTAATAAAGTTTTTAATAAATTACAGCACAGTTAGGACTTCCCAGGTGGCGCTATTGGTAAATAACCAGGCTGCTAATGGGGATATGTGGCAGATGTGGATTCCATCCCTGGTTCAGGAAGATCCCCTGGAGGAGGGCCTGGCAACACACTGTAGTCTTCTTGCCTGGAGAATTCCATAGACAGAGGAGCCCGGCGGGCAACAGTCCATGGGTCACACGCAGTCAGATGCAGGTCCACAACTAACACCGCTATTACTAGAAGAGGCAAAATGTGGAGCTTCTCTTCTGTACAGGAACTGTCCTGACTCTCTTCAAAGTACGAAATACGGAGGACTCTTTATATTTAGAGAAGTCTGTGAAACCATTTAGGTGTCCAACCTTTTTACATACCTACTTCCTCTAAACTGTTTTAGTGGCACAGATAAATAACTTATAAATGCACAGTAGGTGATAAGAAAAATGGGTGTAGTATACAATTTGTATTCTAAATGCACAGGGCTATTACACTGAAAGAAAATTCTACAAAACACTTAATGGATTAAACTTGAAAAGGAGTAATGATGTGAAAAAATATATAGGAGAAGAAGCAAATTGCATGCAATAAGGCAGAAAATAAAATTTAGTGAGATTTAGGTTTGTACAAACAGAGTTATCTCAAACAAGTCACTCAGTTTGCATTCTTCTTTGTTAAAGAGCTATGGAAAAGCAGAGCTATGGAAAAGCAGTAAGGGTTGAATAACTTGATCATACAAAATTAAAATATACATGTGTGTGCACGTGTGTCTATTTAGGTACATGGTATTGAAAGCCATACATTCAGGGATTGAACCCAGGTCTCCTGCACTGCAGGCAGACGCTTTACCCTCTGAGTGACCAGGGAAGCCCCAGTTTAACAAACCAGCATTTAAAAGAGATGAAACGCAAATAAAGTAAAAAATCATTTCAAATAACTCATAGTAACCCTATTATCCCATGATGAGCTCAATACGTTCAGTTAAAATTGCACAAATGTTCAGCTGAAATTAAAATGCTATCAAGTATAAGGTACTATGAGACATAATACATTACATGGCAAAGGCAGAAAAATTTATAAATTGTGAAAACAATTTTATTCTTCTTTGTGAATACCCAGTTGTGGAACAAATAAATATGTCTTCTCCCTGTATGAAGACAATGGTATGAAACTATTTTTAATATAATGAGTACTTTATTTCTTATGGAAGGTAGTTAACCCAGATATAAAAAGATAGGTGGGAAAAAATTACTTAGTTATATTTAGGATGCTTTTACTGCTTTTATTTAAAAGATAAAGACTTCAAAAAAGAAAAGAAAAATTCACAGGTTAATTAAAAACAACAACAACTTTATTTCCTAATTTAAAAAGAGCTACAAATTTCAATTTACCTTGTAATAGATACAAAAATTTCTTCATAATTTGTAACACTGCAGTCTAATTTGTCCAAAAAAAGATGCTGAAAAAATGTAACACTCATACCTTTTAGAATAAAAAACACACTCAAGAATCTACATCAGAGAACTTTCTAGATAGACTGGCTGGTTGGAATACTTCTCTCTTTTGATCATAATTAGAAAAATAATGTATGATAGCAAAATGGTCAACAGTTAGCTATGGCTGTACTTTTATTGTCTTTGTAATTATCTCTATGTATTATGAAGCTGTTGACAAGTTATTTATAAGTAACTGTGTAGTAATCATGTAATTGTCCAGTTTAACAAGTGATTCAGAGTCTCATCACTAAATATGTGGGATTTAGTGATCTATCTCTTCAAGACAGAATAATATATATGCAATGTACCTTCTCAGGCATGGCTCCAAGTTTTTTTTTTAAATTGCAACTTCTCTTTACCCATTTAAATTCGATCATCTTTCAAAGACTTTCATTGAGTTTCACCTCCTTTATGAGCCACTTTCCATATTTTTTTAGACAACACTGATTGCTTTATTTCTGATTAGCCAGATTGCCTTTATTTTAAAACTGCAATACTTATTGATTCATCAAAAATATTAGGAGAAAGTCTAGGGTTAAATTTGGAATCAAGTGGTAGAAGAAATCTGCTTAAATAAGATTGGTAAAACAGAAATTTGAAAAGAAAAAGATATTTAATGGCATTAAATGTGACAAAGGAGATCATAAAATCAATAGACAATATTTAGAGAAATTTTTTTTCAACACAATGATGTAAGATTCAGTTCAGTTCAGTTCAGTCGCTCAGTCATGTTCAACTCTTTGCTGCTGCTGCTAAGTCACTTGAGTCGTGTCCGATTCTTTGTGACCCTATGAATCGCAGCATGCCAGGCCTCCCTGTCCATCACCAACTCCCAGAGTTCACTCAGACTCATGTCCATCAAGTCAGTGATGCCATCCAACCATCTCATCCTCTGTCGTCCTCTTCTCCTTCTGCCCCCAATCCCTCCCAGCATCAGGGTCTTTTCCAATGAGTCAACTCTTCGAATGAGGTGGCCAAAGTACTGGAGTTTCAGCTTTAGCATCATTCCTTCCAAAGAAATCCCAGGGCTGATCTCCTTCAGAATGGACTGGTTGGATCTCCTTACAGTCAAGGGACTCTCAAGAGTCTTCTCCAACACCGCAGTTCAAAAGCATCAATTCTTCTGCGCTCAGCCTTCTTCACAGTCCAACTCTCACATCCATACATGACCATTGGAAAAACCATAGCCTTGACTAGATGGACCTTTGTCGGCAAAGTAATGTCTCTGTTTTTGAATATGCTGTCTAGGTCAGTCATAACTTTTCTTCCAAGGAGTAAGCGTCTTTTA
>SJXQ01001161.1:0-20267 GCA_006408695.1 Aepyceros melampus
CCCATCACTTCATGGGAAATAGATGGGGAAACAGTAGAAACAGTGTCAGACTTTGTTTTTTTGGGCTCCAAAATCACTGCAGATGGTGACTGCAGCCATGAAATTAAAAGGCGCTTACTCCTTGGAAGAAAAGTTATGACCAACCTAGATAGTATATTCAAAAGCAGAGACATTACTTTGCCGACTAAGGTCCGTCTAGTCAAGGCTATGGTTTTTCCTGTGGTCATGTATGGATGTGAGAGTTGGACTGTGAAGAAGGCTGAGCGCCGAAGAATTGATGCTTTTGAACTGTGGTGTTGGAGAAGACTCTTGAGAGTCCCTTGGACTGCAAGGAGATCCAACCAGTCCATTCTGAAGGAGATCAACCCTGGGATTTCTTTGGAAGGAATGATGCTAAAACTGAAGCTCCAGTACTTTGGCCACCTTATGCGAAGAGTTGACTCATTGGAAAAGACCCTGATGCTGGGAGGGGTTGGGGGCAGGAGGAGAAAGGGACGACCGAGGATGAGATGGCTGGATGGCATCACAGACTCAATGGACGTGAGTCTGAGTGAACTCCGGGAGTTGGTGATGGACAGGGAGGCCTGGCGTACTGCGATTCATGGGGTCGCAAAGAGTCGGACACGACTGCGCGATTGAACTGAACTGAACTGAACTCAGCACTAACAGTGCATGTTCCCAACGCAGGGGACCTGGGTTTGATTCCTTGTCAGGGAACTAGATCCCATATGTGGCAGTTGCGAGCTCACATCTTGTATCTAAAGAACGCACGTGTTGCAGCGAAGACTGAGGATCTCCTATGTGCCACAGCTAACACTCTGCACAGCCAAATAAATAAATATTGCAAAAGAAAATTAGAGTAACAGTGGTTTCTAAGAAGTTTAACTTGGAGCAAACATAGCATTTAGATGCAGTTTAAAAGCCTTTGGATTAAAGATTCAAACAATGTTTATGTTCTTTTCCAATATATGAATTTCTGAAATCTGTAATACACGTTTCTGGGATTCTCTCTTTCTCTTTCACACATGTAAACACATAAACACGTTAAGCCACAACTACTGAGTTGATTGCAGTTGATGGAGTTCAGACTATACTATCCCAAAACACATTGTGTTGGCATATTGAATATTTTAAGCTGGGGGAATGTGAGAAGCAGGGTGTAGGAAGGATTTTGTGACCTCCTTCTATTGCTTCACCCTCTGAAGCAAGTCATAAAACCCTCCTGTGAGAGGTGCCTTCCCAATGCCCAGAGAGAAGCACAGTCTTACTGGGAAGACAGGGGGATGCTAGGGGATTTGAATGAACAGACCTTGCAGGATTCCCTCAGTTTACTAGTCTTAGCTCATACTCCTCCATCCCATCACATTTTCCCACCACTCTTCATCAAAGAGTGGAACGCTAGCCTATGATCACCCAGGTTTAGTTACTTCTTCAGGTCTCCATTTCTTCATAAAGCTCCCATGCCATGTAAAACTCATTTTAAACACACCTTTATGCTTTCCTCTTGTGACTCTGCCTTTGGTTACAAAGCCCTAGCTGAGAACCCAGAAGACTAGAAGGAAAATTTTTTTTTCTTCACCTGAAGAGTAGAATGTGCTTTAAAATACAAAATTTTTGAAATGCTCACAAAACAAGATATTCCTCTTGGCTAAATTTCCCACCAAAGAAAGCCACCCATATGATACAATTATAAGAATTACGTATCTCAGTGCAACTGCCTTACTAATGATAGAATATACATGGTGAAAGTGAAAGTAGCTCAGTCATGTCCAACTTTGAGACCCACGCACTATAGAATCCATGGAATTTTCTAGGCCAGAATATTGGAGTGGGTAGCCTCTCCCTTCTCCAGGGGATCTTCCCAACCCGGGGATTGAACCCAGGTCTCCCACATTGCAGGCAGATTCTTTACCTGCTGAGCCACAAGTCCTAAGCGATAAGTCTTCACCTAAGATGAAAATGAATTACCTATTTATTGAATGAATTTAGTTAATAACCTGATGATTATAATGCAGAAGACTTGTTTCAATAATGTTAAATGAATTAGCAGAATGGTAGCTGATCATATAAATAGTTGAATTCAATTTGTAGATTGTACATTTTACCTGGATATATTCATAATAGTGTGTACATAATCTGGAAAAATAAACTAATTAATAATATTTACTTTTGGTATAAATTGTCTAGGTCTCCACTCTAAAATTCACCACGTGTCTCCTCTTTCTTACTCAGCTTTTAAAATGTTATTAGCCTGATTTGCACAAAATCATACGGAAAGAATTTTCTCTCAAAGCATCTGTCTCTCTTCTAATAAAGAACAAAAATCATTGGCTAGGACATAACATCTAGTTAATTAAATACTGAGGATATCATATTTATTTACAGAGACTTTGGTCCATTTTCCCCAATAGTTTTACTGTGAACCTCCTGGAGAATAAGTTATTGTATTGTTAATATGTGGATGCCTTACTGACCTCTAGCTCACCCCAGATGTGTGAGCTTCAACCCTTAAGGAGGTTTGATGGTAGTTTTATTAGGGAGTAATTTTGAACAAAGCTACTGGAGGTAATGGAATTCCAGTTGAGCTATTTAAAATCCTGAAAGATGATGCTGTGAAAGTGCTGCACTCAATATGCCAGCAAATTTGGACAACTGAGCAGTGGCCACAGGCCTGGAAAAGGTCAGTTTTCATTCCAATCCCAAAAAAGGCAATGCCAAAGAATGCTCAAACTACCGCACAATTGCACTCATCTCACATGCTAGTAAAGTAATGCTCAAAATTCTCCAAGCCAGGCTTCAGCAATACGTGAACCGTGAACTCCCTGATGTTCAAGCTGGTTTTAGAAAAGGCAGAGGAACCAGAAATCAAATTGCCAACACCCTCTGGATCATGGAAAAAGGAAGAGAGTTCCAGAAAAACATCTATTTCTGCTTTATTGACTATGCCAAAGCCTTTGACTATGTGGATCAAAATAAACTGGAAAATTCTGAGAGAGATAGGAATACCAGACCACCTGACCTGCCTCTTGAGAAACCTATATGCAGGTCAGGAAGCAACAGTTAGAACTGGACATGGAACAACAGACTTGTTCCAAATAGGAAAAGGAATACATCAAGGCTGTATATTGCCACCTGCTTATTTAACTGCTATGCAGAGTATATCATGAGAAACGCTGGGCTGGAAGAAGCACAAGCTGGAATCAGGATTGCTGGAGAAATATCAATAACCTGAGATATGCAGATGACACCACCCTTATGGCAGAAAGTGAAGAGGAACTAAAAAGCCTCTTGATGAAAGTGAAAGAGGAGAGTGAAAAAGTGGGCTTAAAGCTCAACATTCAGAAAACGAAGATCATGGCATCTGGTCCCATCACTTCATGGGAAATAGATGGGGAAACAATGGAAATAATGTCAGATTTTGAGGGCTCCATAATTACTGCAGATGGTGATTGCAGCCATGAAATTACAAAATGCTTGCTCTTTGGAAGGAAAGTTATGACCAATCTAGATAATATATTAAAAAGCAGAGACATTATTTTGCCAACAAACGTCCATCTAGTCAAGGCTATGGTTTTTCCAGTGGTCATGTATGGATGTGAGAGTTGTACCGTGAAGAAGGCTGAGCGCCAAAGAATTGATGCTTTTGAACTGTGGTGTTGGAGAAGACTCTTGAGAGTCCCTTGGACTGCAAGGAGATCCAACCAGTCCATTCTGAAGAACATCAGCCCTGGGTGTTCATTGGAAGGACTGATGCTGAAGCTGAAACTCCAGTACTTTGGCCATCTCATGCGAAGAGTTGACTCATTGGAAAAGACTTTGATGCTGGGAGGGATTGGGGGCAGGAGGAGAAGGGGACGACAGAGGATGAGATGGCTGGATGGCATCACTGACTTGATGGATGTGAGTCTGAGTGAACTCCGGGAGCTGGTGATGGACAGAGATCAGTCCATTCTGAAGAAAATCAGCCCTGGGTGTTCATTGGAAGGACTGATGCTAAAGCTGAAACTCCAGTACTTTGGCCACCTCATGGGAAGAGTTGACTCATTGGAAAAGACTCTGATGCTGGGAGGGATTGGGGGCAGGAGAAGGGGACGACCGAGGATGAGATGGCTGGATGGTATCACTGACTTGATGGATGTGAGTCTGAGTGAACTCCGGGAGTTGGTGATGGACAGGGAAGCCTGGCGTGCTGTGATTCATGGGGTCGCAAAGAGTTGGACACGACTCAGCGACTGAACTGAACTGAACTGAACTGAAAATTCCCATGTTGAAACCTAATCCCCAGTATGATGATGTTTGGGGTGTGATGTGGTGCCTTCATAAATAAGACAGTATCTTTACAAAAGGTTCCCCAGAGAGCTGCCTGACCCCTTATACCATGTAAAGAGAGAAAAAGTGAAAGTGAAGTCATTCAGTGGTTTCCAACTCTTTGCGACCCCATGGACTATAGACCACCAGACTCCTCCGTCCATTGGCTTCTCCAGGCAAGAGTACTGGAGTGGGTTGCCATTTCCTTCTCCAGGGGATCTTCCTGACCCAGGGATCTAACCTAGGTCTCCCGCATTGCAGGCAGATGCTTTAACCTCTGAGCCACCAGGGAAGTCCAAGGACAGAGAAAGGGCAGTCATTTAAGAACCAAGAAGCAGCCCTCATTAGACAGCAAATCTGCTGCACCAACTTCCATAACTGTAAGAAATAAACTTCTATCATTTGTAAGCCACCCAGTCTATGACATTTTGTGAGACAACATGAACAAATTAAGATATCTGACAAGTGGATCACCTCACTGGTTGAAATAGTATCTCTTGCACAGGATTGAGACTGGACAGCCAGAATGATGCTAATGTTCTGATTTTAGTTGATAAATTATTTTTATTGGCAAGAATCTGCCCCCCACAAAAAATTTAGCTAGGTAATATTCACCAGTGAAGCCATCTTCACTTCATCTTCTTTTGACTCTCATTTCTTATTTTTTTTAGGAATATATTATGTCTTTATTGATTATTTTGTTGAAGCATTGAATGAGATCCTTTAGCTTACATTCATCCAGTTATCCTTTTGCTTTTTTTTTTCCTACTTCCTTCCTTCCTTTCTTTTTAAATTGTAGTTGATTTACAATGTGATAGTTTCAGGTGTATAACAAAGTAATTCAGTTATACATACGTGTGTGTGTGTGTGTGTGTGTAAATCTAGTCTTTTTCAGATTCTTTTTCATTGTGGGATATTAACACATATTGAATATGGTTTCCTGTGCTATACAGTAAGCCCTTGTTGACTATTTTATATATAATAGTGTGTATATGTTAATCCTAATTTATCCCTCCCCCTGCCTTTTCCCTTTGGTAACCATAAGTTTGCTTTCTATGTCTGTGAGTCTATTTCTGCTTTGTAAATAAGTTCATTTGAATCATTTTTTTTTAAGATTTCATGTATAAATGATATTAGTCTTTCTCTGTCTGACTTACTTTACTTAGTATGATCATTTCTAAGTCCATCCATGTTTCTGCAAATGGCATTATTTCATTCCTTTTTATGGCTGAGTAATATCCCATTTTGCGTATATGTGTATATATTATTATGACATATCTTCTTCATCCATTCACCTGTCAATGGACATTTAGATTGCTTCCATGCCTTGGCTATTGTAAGTAGAGTTGCTATGAATACTGAGGTGCATGTATCTTTTTGAATTAGTTTTACCTGGAAAACTGCCCGGGAGTAGGATTGCTGGACCATATGGATACTGTTCTCCATAGCTGCTTCATTATTTACATTCCCACCATCAGTGTATGAGGGTTCCTTTTTCTCCATACCCTCCCCAGCATTTATTGTTTGTAGACTTTTTGATGATGGTCACATCTGACCAGTGTGAGGTGATACCTCACTTTAGTTTTGATTTGCATTTTTCTCTTATAATTAGCAATGTTGAGCATCTTTTCATGTAACTATTGGCTATCTATCTTGGATAAATGCCTATTTAGGTCTCCTGACTACTTTTTGATTGGTTTGTTTTTTTGGCATTTGGGTTATAGAACCTGTTTGTATACTTTGAGAATTAAACCCTTGTCAGTCACATTGCTTGCAAATATTTTCTCCCATTCTATGGGTTGTCTTTTCGTTTTGTTTATGGTTTCCTTTGCTGTGCAAAGTATTTTAAGTTTAGTTAGGCCTATTTCTTTATTTTTCCTTTTATTTCCATAACCCTAAGAGACAGATCCAAAAACACGTTGCTGCGATTTATGTTGAAGATGTTCTGCCTATGTCTTCCTCATTTCCTATTTTAATGCTTTTCTTTGTGTTTATTTTTTCCCCATAGTTTACCTTAGGGTTCACTCTTGGTGTTGAATTTTCTATGGGTTTGAAAAAATGTATAATAACATGTATCCATCATTATACTATCATACAGAACATTTTCACTGCCCCCAAAATCCTCTGTGCTCCACCTGTTCTCCTCTCTGCAACCCTCAATCCCTGACAACTACTGATCTTTTTACTGTCTTAGATTGCCATTCCCATAATGTCATATAATTGGAATCATACAGTATAGTCTTTTCAACTAACTTCATTCACTTGATAGTATGCATTTAAGGTTCTTCTGTGTCTTTTTGTGGCTTGATAACTCACTTATTTTTTAAAAAAAAACTTTTAATTTTGTATTTCGGTATGGCCAATTAACAAAGTTGTGATAGCTTCAGGTGAACAGCAAAGGTCTCTGTGCTCCACCTGTTCTCCTCTCTGCAACCCTCAATCCCTGACAACTACTGATCTTTTTACTGTCTTAGATTGCCATTCCCATAATGTCATATAATTGGAATCATACAGTATAGTCTTTTCAACTAACTTCATTCACTTGATAGTATGCATTTAAGGTTCTTCTGTGTCTTTTTGTGGCTTGATAACTCACTTATTTTTTAAAAAAAAACTTTTAATTTTGTATTTCGGTATGGCCAATTAACAAAGTTGTGATAGCTTCAGGTGAACAGCAAAGGGACTCAGCCATACACATACATGTATCTGTTCTTCCCTAAACTCCCCTCCCATCCAGGCTTACTTATTTTTAACACTGAATAATATTCTATTGTCTGAATACACCACAGTTTATTTATCCATTCACCTACTGAAGGATGCTTTCCAGATGGTGCTAGTGGTAAAGAACCTGCCTGCTGAAGCAGGAGACATGAAGAGACATGGGTTCGATCCCTGGGTCGGGAACATCTACTGGAGAAGGGAGTGGCAACCCACTCCAGTATTCGTGCCTGGAGAATCCCATGGACAGAGGAGCCTGGTGGGCTATAATCCACAGGGTCACAAAGAGTCAGACACGACTGAGCGACTGAGCACTGAAGGGTATCTTAACTGCTTCCCAGTTTGGGCAGTTATAAATAGGGCTGCTAAACCATCTATGTGCAGGTTTTTGTGGAGACATAAAATTTCCTTTCCTTTACAAAAATACCAGGATCAAAATTGCTGGATTATATAGTAAGAGTATGTTTAGTTTTATAAGAAATTGCCAAGCTGTCTTCCAAAGTAGCTGTGCTATTTTACATTCCCATCAGCAGGGAATATGAGTTCCTGTTATTTCACATCCTTGCCAACATTTGGTTTTCTCTGTGTTCCGGATTTTAGCCATTCTAATAGATAAGTGGTAGAATCTTGTTTTAATTTGCATTTCCTTGATGACATATGGTATGGATCATTTTTTCATATGCTTATCTGCCATCTGTATATCTTCTTTGGTGAATGATTGTTAAGATTTTTTAGCTCATTTTTTAAATAGAGTTATTTTCTTATTGTTGAATTTTAAGAGTTCTTTGCCTATTTTGGATAGCAATACAATAACTATGTCTCTTGGAAGTATTTTTTCTTAGTCTGTGCCTTGTCTTATTCTCTTGACATTTTCTTTTCAGAGCAGAAGTTTTTTTAATGTTAATGAAGTCCAATTTATCAATTCTTTACTTCATGGACCATGCCCTTGGTGTTGTATCTAAAAAGTCATTGTCAGCCAAGGCTACTGAGGTTTTCTCTTAGGTTATTTTCTAGAAGTTTTATCATTTTGAATTCTACATTTGTTAATATATCCCATGACCCACTTTGAGTTAATGTTTGTGAAGTGTATAAGGTTACCGTGTCTGCATGCTTTCTTTTTTTAATTTCCCATGTGGATGTTCAGTAGTTCTACCACCATTTGTTGAAAAGACTATCTTTACTCCATTGTATTGCCTTTGCTGTTTTGTCAAAGATCAGCTGGCCATATTGATGCAGGTCTATTTTTGAGTTCTCTATTCTGTTTCACTGATCTCTTTCTATTCTTTCATCAGTACCATGCTGCCTTAACCAGTGTAGCTTTATTGAAGTTAAAGTACTTTCTTGATGTTGGGGAGTATCAGTCCTCCAACTTTGTTCTTCTCCTTTAATATTGTGTTGGCTCTTTGAGGTTCTGTTTTCTCTCCATATAAACTATAGAATCAGTTTGTTGTATCCATAAAGTAACTTGCTGCCATTTTGATTTGGATTGCATTGAGTCTTATAGACCAAGTTGGGAAGAACAGAGATCGTGACAATATGAAACCTATTCACAGATATGGAATCTCTGTGTAGCTCTACTTTGATTTCTTTCATCACTGTTGTGTGGTTTTCCCTGTACATATCTTTTATGTATTTTTAAAGATTTATACCTAAGCATTTCATTTTGGGTGGTGCAAATGTAGGTAGTATTGTATTTTTAATCTAAAATTCCACTGTTCACTGCAAGTATATAGGAAAATGACTGACGTTTGTATATTAACCTTGTGTCTAGTCAAGGCTATGGTTTTTACTGTGGTCATGTATGGAAGTGAGAGTTGGACTGTGAAGAAAGCTGAGTGCCAAACAACTGATGATTTTGAACTGTGGTGTTGGAGAAGACTCTTGAGAGTCCTTTGGACTGCAAGGAGATCCAACCAGTCCATTCTGAAGGAGATCAGCCCTGGGACTTCTTTGGAGGGAATGATGCTGAAGGTGAAACTCCAGTACTTTGGCCACTTCATGCGAAGAGCTGACTCATTGGAAAAGACTCTGATGCTGGGAGGGATTGGAGGTAGGAGGAGGAGGGGATGACAGAGGATGAGATGGCTGGATGGTATCACTGACTCGATGGACGTCAGTCTGAGTGAACTCTGGGAGTTGGTGATGGACAGGAAGGCCTGATGTGCTGCGATTCACGGGGTTGCAAAGAGTCGGATACAACTGAGCAACTGAACTGAACTGAACTGATTCTGAAAACTTGCTATAACTGTTTATAGTTTCAGTAGTTTTTGTTTTATTATTTATTCTTTCAATTTTAGGGATAAATATGTCATCTGTGAACAAATACAATTTTATTTCTTTTTCCCAATTTGTATACCTTTATTCTTTCTTTATTATTATTGTTTTAGTAAGGACAGTTTTCATTCCAATTCCAAAGAAAGGCAATGCCAAAGAGTGCTCAAACTACTGCACAATTGCACTCATCTCACATGCTAGTAAAGTAATGCTCAAAATTCTCCAAGCCAGACTTCAGCAGTACATGAACTGTGAACTCCCTGATGTTCAAGCTGGTTTTAGAAAAGGCAGAGGAACCAGAGATCAAATTGCCAACATCTGCTGGATCATGGAAAAAGCAAGAGAGTTCCAGAAAAACATCTATTTCTGCTTTATTGACTATGCCAAAGCCTTTGACTGTGTGGATCACAATAAACTGTGGAAAATTCTGAGAGAGATGGGAATACCAGAACACCTGACCTGCCTCTTGAGAAATCTGTATGCAGGTCAGGAAGCAACAGTTAGAACTGGACATGGAACAACAGACTGGTTCCAAATAGGAAAAGGAGTACATCAAGGTTGTATATTGTCACCCTGCTTATTTAACTTCTATGCAGAGTACATCATGAGAAACGCTGGACTGGAAGAAACACGAGCAGGAATCAAGATTGCTGGGAGAAATATCAATAACCTCAGATATGCAGATGACACCACCCTTATGGCAGAAAGTGAAGAGGAACTAAAAAGCCTCTTGATGAAAGTGAAAGAGGAGAGTGGAAAAGTTGGCTTAAAGCTCAACATTCAGAAAATGAAGATCATGGCATCTGGTCCCATTACTTCATAGGAAATAGATGGGGAAACAGAAACAGTGGCACATTTTAGTTTTGGGGGCTCCAAAATCACTGCAGATGGTGATTGCAGCCATGAAATTAAAAGACGCTTACTCCTTGGAAGAAAAGTTATGACCAACCTAGATAGTATATTCAAAACCAGAGACATTACTTTGCCGACTAAGGTCCGTCTAGTCAAGGCTATGGTTTTCCCTGTGGTCATGTATGGATGTGAGAGTTGGACTGTGAAGAAGGCTGAGGGCCAAAGAATTGATACTTTTGAAGTGTGGTGTTGGAGAAGACTCTTGAGAGTCCCTTGGACTGCAAGGAGATCCAACCAGTCCCTTCTGAAGGAGATCAACCCTGGGATTTCTTTGGAAGGAATGATGCTAAAGCTGAAGCTCCAGTACTTTGGCCACCTCATGCGAAGAGTTGACTCATTGGAAAAGACTCTGATGCTGGGAAGGATTGGGGGCAGGAGGAGAAGGGGACAACTGAGGATGAGATGGCTGGATGGCATCACGGACTCAATGGATGTGAGTCTGAGTGAACTCTCGGAGTTGGTGATGAACAGGAAGGCCTGGCGTGCTGCGATTCATGGGGTCGCAAAGAGTCGGACACGACTGAGCGACTGAACTGAACTGAAGGACATCCAATATAATGTTGAAAAAAAGTAGTGAGAAGGGGAATCTTTACCTCAACTTAATTTTCGTGGGAAAATTTCAAATTTCTCACCATTAAGTAGGATGTTAGCTGTAGGTTTTTTTGCAGGGCTTCTTTATCAATTTGAGGAAGTTCCTCTCTATTCATAGTTTGCAGTTTTTTCATCATAAATGGGTGTTGGGACTTTATTTTACCTATGTGTCTGAAACCCAGCGGATTTGATGAAGAGTTTATTTTTTAATAACGTTATTTAGTTTTGGCTGTGCTGGGTCTTCATTGCTGTGCGGGCATTTCTCTAGTTGCGGCGAGCAGGGGCTGCTCTTTAGCTGCGGTGTGTGTGCTTCTCACTGCAGTGGCTCCTCTTGTTGCAGAGCACGGGTCCTAGGGCACTCAGGCTTCAGTAGTTGCTCCCGGTTTCTAGAGCACAGGCTCAATTAGTTGTGGTGCATGGGCTTAGCTGCTCTGCAGCATGTGGGATCTTCCCAGATCAGGGATCGAACCCGTGTCTCTTGCATTGGCAGGCAAATTCTCCACCACTGGGAGCCACCAGGGAACCTTATATATAACATCTTAAAATGATGACAATCTGTCTTAAGTTCATTCCAGTTTAACTTCAGTCACATAGAAAAACTCTACCTCTTTATAACTCCTCTCTCCCTCACTTTATGTTACTGATGTCACAAACTGTATCTTACTGATGTCACAAACTGTATCTTTATATACTATGTACCGATAACTTAGATTTATATTACTTATGCATTTTTCTTTTAAATCCTGTAGAAAATAAAAAGTTACAAACCAAAATTATAATAATACTTTTATAGTATTTGTCTATATATTTTCTTTTACCAATAACTGTTATTAGAATTACTGTCTGACATCTTTTCACTTTAACTTGAAGAATTCCCTTTATGGCCAGCATAGTGGAAATAAATTCCTCTAGCTTTTGTTTGGGACTGTCTTAATTTCTCCTTTATTTTTAAAAGACAGTTTTTCCAGAGATAGAATTTTCAGTTGACAGTGTTTTTTTAATATTTTAAATATATATCATCCCACTGCCTTCTAGCCTCCAAGGTTTTCTGCTGAGAAACTGGCTATTAATCTTACTGAAGATCCCTTGTGATATGATCAGTTGCTTCTCTCTTGCTACTTTCAAGATCCACTTTGCCTTTGGCTTTGACAGCCTCATCATAAGATGTCTTGGTGTGAATCTCTTTGGGTTTATCCTACTTGGGAGTTTACGGAGTTTCTTCTGTAGATTCACATATTTCACCAAATTTAGGAAGTTTTCAGTCATTATTTCTTCAAATAATCTCTCTTCTCCTTCTGGACTCCCATAATGTGTATTGCTGTGTGTGATAATATCCCACAAATCCCCAAAGCTTTGTTTGCTTCTCTTTATTCTTTTCTTTCTGCTCTTTGACCTGGATAATCTCAATTGTCCTGTCTTAAAATTCACTGATTTTTTTTTATGCCTTCTCAAGTCTACTGTTGAATTCCTCTACTTTTTCAATTCAGGTATTGTATTTTTCAGCTCCAGATTTGTCTCCTTTTTATTACTTCTATTATTTTTGTGATATTCCTACTTTGTAAATGTACTGTTTGCCTGATTTAATTCATTCTTTGTCCATTTTTTCCTTTAGCTCTTTGAGCATACTTAACCTACTTGTTTTAAAGCCTTCATCTAGTATGTCTAATATCTGAGTTTCCTCAGGGAAAAGTTCTGCCATTCTACCTTCTTATTTTGCATGGGCCATGTTTTCCTGTTTCTCTGTATGCCTTACAAGTTTTTGTTGAAACTCAGATATCTGAAAAAACAGCCCCCTCTCCCAGTCTTTGCAGACTGCCTCTGTGCCAGGGCAGTCTTTCACTGATTAGCTGAGCATGGTCTGAGCATAGTGAGTCTGTCTCACGTGAGAGGTTAAGAAACTCTCAGGTCTTTTACTGATCACAAGCCCTACCTGAGCTTTATTCAATTTCTCCATATACCTAGTTCCGTTGCAATGCCTTCATTTCCCCAAAACCTCACCCCAACTCCTTCTCCAGGCTTTAGATGGTTATTGCATGTCTTCAACTGCAATCTTTCGTCCTAGACATCTGTGTGTTCATAATATCCTTGAAGATTTCATAAAGAGTGGCTGCCACTTTTTCCCACCTGGGGTCTGAATGAGGTGATATGGACACCATTCCTTAGGCAGTCTTTAAGACAGGTTATAATATCACAAGTAAGGCCGGTTCTGGCACCACCATGTCAAGGGGGAAAGTGGGAACTGAGTCGCTACCTCATCCAGGCCAAGAGCTTGCCAAGCCAGGGAGAGTTTGAGCCAAGGGCAAGCAAAAATGTCATACAACTTCCTACCGTTTTGAATGTTGTCTTTTCTTGATATATCCACTTGACTACCTTTGACCACTTACTACTGTTCAGTTCAGTCCAGTCGCTCAGTCATGTCTGACTCTTTGCAACCCCATGAACCACAGCACACCAGGCCTTCCTGTCCATCACCAACTCCCGGAGTCCACTCAAACCCACGTCCATTGAGTCGGTGATGCCATCTACATCTCATCCTATGTCGTCCCCTTCTCCTCCTGCCCTCAATTGTCGCTCAGTCATGTCTGACTCTTTGCAACCCCATGAACCACAGCACACCAGGCCTTCCTGTCCATCACCAACTCCCGGAGTCCACTCAAACCCACGTCCATTGAGTCGGTGATGCCATCTACATCTCATCCTATGTCGTCCCCTTCTCCTCCTGCCCTCAATCTTTCCCAGCATCAGGGTCTTTTCCAGTGAATCAGCTCTTCGCATCAGGTGGCCAAAGTGTTGGAGTTTCAGCTTCATCAGTCCTTCCAATGAACACCCAGGACTGATCTCCTTTAGGATGGACTGGTTGGAACTCCTTTCAGTCCAAGGGACTCTCAAGAGTCTTCTCCAGCACCACAGTTCAAAAGCATCAATTCTTCTGCACTCAGCTTTCTTTATAGTCCAACTCTCACATCCATACATGACCACTGCAAAAACCATAGCCTTGACTAGATGGACCTTTGTTGGCAAAGTAATATCTCTGCTTTTGAATATGCTGTCTAGGTTGGTCATAACTTTCCTTCCAAGGAGTAAGCATCTTTTAATTTCATGGCTGCAATCACCATATGCTTTGGAGCTCAGACTATTGAGTCATCTGGTTTCTTGGTTTTTTATTTTTTTCCTATGTTTTCATGGGGAGTCAAAGCTTCCTTATCCACCTTTTTGCTGACATCATTCCTGTAATCATTTCTTTTAAAAAAAATTTACTTATTCTATTTATTTGGTCATGCCATATCTTAGTTGCAGCATGTGGCATCTTCCTTGTGGCATGTGGGATCTTTCCATTGTGGCATGCAAACTCTTAGTTGCAGCATGTGAGATTTTAGTTCCCTGACCAAGGATCAAACCTGGGCCCCCTGCATTGGGAACACTGAGTCTCAGTTACTGGACAATCAGGGAAGTCCTTGCTCCTGCTATCATTTTTAATACTGAATCTGACTTGTAATATTTAAAAATTTACATTTATGATCGTGAATGAGGTTGTCCAAAAATTGTCCTTTCTCATATTTTTGTTGACAGATGGTGTCAAGGTTATAGTTCAGTTCAGGTGCTCAGTCATGTCCGACTCTTTGTCACCCCATGGACTGCAGCATGCTAGGCTTCCCTGTCCATCACCAACTCCTGGAGCCTGCTCAAACTCATGACCATTGAGTCAGTGATGCCATCCAATGATCTCATCCTCTGTTCCCTTCTCCTCCTGCCTTCTATCTTTCTCAGCATCAGGGTCTTTTCCAATGAGGCAGTTCTTTGCATCAGGTGGCCAAAGTATTGGAGTTTCAACTTCAGCATCCATCCTTCCAATGAATATTCAGGATTGATTTCGTTTAGGATTGTCTGGTTTGATCTCCTTGCAGTCCAAGGGACTCTCAAGAGGCGTCTCCAACACCACAGTTCATAAACATCAATTCTTCAGTGCTGAGCTTTGTTTATGGTCCAAATGTAGCATCCATACATGACTACTGGAAAAAATCATAGTTTTGACTATATGGATCATTGTCAATAAAATAATCTCTCTGCTTTTTAATATGCTGTCTGGGTTTGTCATAGCTTTTCTTCCAACAAGCAAGCATCTTTTAATTTCATGGCTGCAGTCACCATTTGCAGTGATTTTGGAGCCCAAGAAAATAAAGTCTGTCACTGTTTGCCTTGTTTCCCCATCTATTTGCCATGAAGTGATCAGACTGGATGCTGATCAGACTGGATGCCAAGATATTGGTTTTTTGAATACTGAGTTTTAAGCCAGCTTTTTCACTCTCCTCTTTCACTTTCTTCAAGAGGCTCTAATTCTTCTGTTTCTGCCATAAGGGTGGTGTCATCTGCATATCTGAGGTTATTGATATTTCTCCCAGCGATCTTGATTCCAGCTCTTCCAGTCCAGCATTTCTCATGATGTACTCTGCATATAAGTTAAATAAGCAGGGTGACAATATACAGCCTTGACATACTCCTTTCCCAATTTGGAGTCAGTTCACTGTTTCATGTCTGGTTCCAACTGTTGCTTCTTGACCTGCATACAGATTTCTCAAGAGGCAGGTGTGGTGGTCTGATATTCCCAACTCTCGAATAATTTTCCACAGTTTGTTGTGATCCACTCGGTCAAAGGTTTTGGCATAGTCAATAAAGCAGATATTTTTCTGGTACTCTCTTGCTTTTTCTATGATCCAACGGATGTTGGCAATTTCTCTGGTTCCTCTGCCTTTTCTAAATCCAGCTTGAACATCTGGAAGTTCTTGGTTCACATACTGTTGAAGCCTCACTGGGAGAATTTTGAGCATTACGTTGCTAGTGTGTGAGATGAGTGCAATTGTGTGGTAGTTTGAATATTCTTTGGCATTGCTTTTCTTAGGGATTGGAATGAAAACTAACCTTTTCCAGTCCTGTGGCCAGAGCTGAGTGGCCAAATTTGCTGGCATATTGAGTGCAGCACTTTCACAGCATCATCTTTTAGTATTTGAAATAGCTCAGCTGGAATTTCATCACCTCCACTAACTTTGTTCGTAGTGATGCTTCCTAAAGGCCCACTTGACTCTCTATTCCAGGATGTCTGGCTCTAGGTAGTGATCACACCATCGTGGTTTTCTGGGTCATTAAGAACTTTTTTGTATAGTTATAGTAGCTACATAATATAAATTAGAGATGTAAGCTGTTTTTCTGTTCTTTTAACACTTTACCCAACATGATGAGCTTTTTCCAATGGAAGAGTTTGTATAGTCTGGTCCATACTAAACTTGACAAACAGTTTTGAATCTTGTTTTTCCAGTGTAATAATATGTTATATATAATCATTTTTATAAAATAATGATTAGCTATTTTTAAAAACCTTACAACTGCTTCATAACTTCATATGTATTATTAGCATAGTATTATTTATTTTTCTATAGCTGGGAATGGAAATTGCTTTTTTAAAGATTTTTTTGGGGGGCAGATATGGAACATTTTTAAAGTCTTTATTGGATTTGTTACAATATTGCTTCTGTTTTATGTTTTGCCCTTTTTTGGCCACGAGGCATTATCTTAGCTCTCCAACCAGAAATTGAACCTGCTCCCCCTGCATTAAAAAGCAAAGTCTTAACCACTGGACCACTAAGGAAGTACCTTGAAGTTGCTTTTAATTGTTCAATAAATTATCCTAGGATCACAGATCAGTTATACTGAGGCTTGGATAGGTTAATTACATCTTCTACTTTGCAATGAGTCTAAGAGTCTCCTGACAAAATACTTCAATTCAGTATACAAATATGGTTCAAACATATGTAAAGACTTTTTAGGATGGGGAATGGAAACCAGAACAGAAAATCAGCAATTTCTCTTCCGTGGTAGAAATGGAGGATTTTTCCCTAGGGGAAAATCATGTTAAGTGAAGAAAGTGTCTAGATCTGTGGAAATAACGGTTGGCTCTAAAACATGAGGTTACACTTGGTCTTAGGTACATAAATGAGTGAAAATTATAAAACTCTATGTAAGTAGATGAAGTATATACAGACACAGAGATTTCTAAAAGTTGAATCAGTAGATCCAGTGATGAAATATTTAAAGATGTAAATATATATTGTCAAATGGTTTCCTGAAGAATGGTATAAGTTTTTTTTTTTAGTGAAAAAATATAGTGTTTATTAGGAGGAAAATAAACAGGCACATGCATGGGCAAACAGACTCAGAGAGAGTGACACCCTCATGGTAGTCTGAATCACTTATATGGAGATCTTTTTGTGTGAATAAGGTGCGAAAGAAAAGCATAGTGGAGGGTTTTACATGGGACAGAGAGATTGAAAGACCCTTTGGGATCCTGCACCATTAGAAATCGTGTTTCCACCAGGCCCCAATGGATAGCGTCAGCTGTCACTCAACATTATTTGAACCTGCATGACCTGGGGGATCCTTAAGTTGAGGGTGGCCCTTGTCACTCAATTTGAGGGGACCCATAAGGCAGTGAGCAGACTGAGTTTATGCTATGCATGTCTTGAATAGAAAGCAAAGCAGAAAGCAAAAGGAAAAGGACAAGAGCAAAAGTCAGGGGCCTCAAGCCGCAGCTGGGCGAAGGCTGCGGTTTACCTTAAATTCCTGGGCTTCTGCACCAAATATGATCTCGGGTGGCTTCGGCCTACAGCAGCTTTAAGCAGGATTTCAGTTCCCAGCCAGAGACTGAAGTCTCTTCCCAGCCCTGGCAATGAGAGCACTGAAACCCAGCCACTAGACCACCAGGGACCAGTGGCTAGTGGCAAGGCCCTGGCCCGCCAGCTGTGAATAAATGAATTTCCAAGAGAAATGGGAAGTAGTGAAACAAGTAAAGCATTTATTAGGGGGCAAAAGAGCACATGGGAATAGGCACATACAGACAGACTCAGAGACAGAGAGTTGTCCAGATTTTTCTTTAGCAACTTCATCTTCGGGGGGATTACTGGGCTCTGCCCTGTACCTTTTGGAGGGAGAAGACTGTGGTTCTAAGTCTACTGCAAGGCAGCATCATTTCCTCAGGGTTGTCCCAAAACTCAGAGCTGAAGCAGATGGAAGATGCCTTTCTAAGAGCTGAGGACCCAGTAATCCATTCAAATAGGACTCCTCTGCCCATGTGCCGAGAAGAAAAGCTTTTGAACATGACCTTGAAGGAAGGAGTGAGTGAAAGTGAAAGTCACTCAGTCGTGTCCAACGCTGCCACCCCATGGACTATACAGTCCATGGAATTCTCCAGGCCAGAATACTGAAGTGGGTAGCCCTTTCCTTCTTCAGGAGATCTTCCCAACCCAGGGATCGAACCCAGGTCTCCCGCATTGCAGGTGGATTTTTCACCAGCTGAGCTACTGGGGAAGCCTTGAAGGAAGGAACATTTCCCCCAAAGAGACACTAACAGAGTAAGTATCCTCTCTTGGTAATAAACAACGATAAAGCCAGCTAAAGAAAGTCATTTAATTATAACCCTTAATAAAAGTCTTAATGTGGCATAAACAGATAACCAGCAAAGACCTACTGTATTTGTACGTACAGGGAACTCTGCTCAATATTCTGTAATAACCTAAATGGGAAAAGAATTTGAAAAAGAATAGATACATGTATAAGGGAGTCACTTTGCTGTACACCTGAAACTAACACGTCGATTAATTATACTCAAATATAGAATAAAATTTTTTAAATAAAATCATTAAAATAAATTAATAAAAGAAAAAGAAAAGAGCAGAGAGAGATATGTATGCCTGCCTTACATATGCTTTCTCCATAATATTGCAGTACAACTAGTATTCTTTAGACCCAGTTTCTTCATGTTTCTTAGACATGAAGTGAAGTTGCTCAGTCGTGTCTGACTCTTTGCGACCCCATGGACTGTGGCCTACCAGGCTTCTCTGTCCATCTCTGTCCATGGGATTTTCCAGGCAAGAGTACTGGGATGGGTTGCCATTTCCTTCTCCAGGGGATCTTCCCGATCCAGGGATCGAACCCAGGTCTCCCACATTGCAAGCGGACACTTTACCCTCTGAGCCACCAGGGAAGCAGGTCTACATTTCCTGCTGACCTGACAGAAAAGATTCTGCATCTCTATCCCAAAGGGAGAATCAGTTCTACTCATGCCCAAGAACAGAGTCCCAGTCCTAGTATCTTCTGTAATACAAGCCCTGCCAAGAAGTCTCTGACTCCCAGTCTTCTTGTAACTTCTGCATCTAGAGTCCTCTCACCTTTCCTCCCAACCTTAACACCCTCGGCACCAGGCTCTACCACTGGTGAACCCTTCTGGTTCACTCCCCATAGGTACTGTCTCACCCTCAAAGTGCTTCAGGAGGATGGCTTCTCATCCTGCTGGGCAACCTGGAACCCACGGAAGCTGGAACTGAGACATCATATAGAGAAAGGACCCAGGGCTTGTGGGTGAGCATGACATCCTGGCCATGCCAGTCCAACTCTTAACTATGGAGAACTTTCTACAGTTCAAAACCACTGCCTTTAGGTGGTGGAACACAGTCCTTAAATATGCTGTGAACTGAAACCTATCAAATCCCTAAAAGCCTAAAAATTATTGACCTCACCTGGAACCTTGGATCTAGTTTTACAGGTGAGTCGTTTTAAAAATCTTCCATGCTTCAGACTTTGGGGAAAATTCTACCTGACCTGGATTGGGGATTTAACCTGAGTTGTTGGCTATTTTTAATGGGCAATGGGATGGCATTCACATCTCCTTAGTTATGCCAGAATGCAGGTTGGTGGTAACTGCACAGAAAGGTGGGCCAGAAGTGATAGGAACTAACTCCTGAGAAATAAAAACCAAGGTACCAAATACACACACACACACAAATCACAGATCACAAGCATATGGTGCATTCTTTGGCCTTCTCCTTTAGCACTTTGCATTTAGTTTAAAAGGGTGTGGTTCTTCTCCCCACTTCCTTTTAGATTATAAACTCTGACAAAGCACTAAGGGCTCGGTTTCTCCTCCTGGATTTATAAGACAGTTCACCAGTGACAGCCAGCCACATTTTTACCCACAGAACCCTAACTCCCCTTATGCCTGACTTGTCCCTTACCCTTCCTCCCTCCCTGTGATGTGCTGCTGCTAAGACCCCAACTTTCTGTCCCTAGGCCCATGCAGGGGAAGACATCCAGCCCTGACCTCAAGCTCCCGTGTCCAGATCCCAGGTCCTTAACAATCTGTAGGTTTTTGGTAGATGTTGCTACCGAGATGGAGAAGGCAATGGCAACCCACTCCAGTGTTCTTGCCTGGAGAATCCCAGGGACGGGGGAGCCTCGCAGGCTGCCATCTATGGGGTTGCAGAGTCGGACACGAATGAAGCGACTTAGCAGCCTCAGCAGCTACCGAGACAGGAGTCACGGAGCCAAGACTCAGACGCGAGGGAACAGCGGGCTGAGGTCTGCCCGGGAGCCGGCTGAGTGGGGTTGTGCCGCTTTGGGCAGTAATGAGTAACATGGAG
>SJXQ01001161.1:20470-157694 GCA_006408695.1 Aepyceros melampus
ATAAGAGACAGGGAGAGGGTCACAGCAGGAAGAGAGATGCTGGCCAGGGAGGGAAGTTTCACGTGCTGCTCCCTATCACTCGAATTACTGCCAAAATCACACCTCCTCACCCCACCCCCATTCCCACCAGGGTGGTGGTAAAATTGTCTTTCTCTAAAAGAAAGGTGACAAAAAGGGTTAGGGGCTGCTCAATTAGACTTAGGATAAGAAGCTGAGGTTCAAATATGTGACAGTAGTGAAAGTCGTTCAGTCATATCTGTCTCTTTGCCACCCATGGACTACAACAGTCCACGGAATTTTCTAGGCCAGAATACGGGAGTGGGTAGCCTATCCCTTCTCCAGGGGATCTTCCCAACCCAGGGATCGAACCCAGGCCTCCATAGTGAAGTCGCTCAGTCGTATCTGACTCTTTGCGACCCCATGGACTGTAGCCTACCAGGCTTCTCAGCCCATGGGATTTTCCAGGCAAGAGTACTGGAGTGGGTTGCCGTTTCCTTCTTCAGGGGATCTTCCCGACCCAGGGATAGGACCCGGGTCTCCACAAGGGAAGCCCAAGGATACTGGAGTGGGTACCCTATCCCAGGCTATCAGAGGATTTTCCCAACCCAGGAATCGAACCGGGGTCTCCAGCATTGCAGGCGGATTCTTTACCAACGGAGCCACCAGGGAAGCCCGTTTGGCAACTGCGGGGGCGGGGGAGGGCGTGGGAGGGGGCGACAAACTTACCCAGGTGCGCTGCTCAGAAGTTTCCAGGATCTTTGCTGTCCCCAGTTTGAAAGGCGAACTGGTAAACGCTAGGCGAGCTGGCACATCCAGCCAATGTTGAGACGCCGGCTCCGCCCCTCGAAACTTTGCGAGCGAAGCGCCAGGGCTTTAAACACGTGATTGTCTGAGTTGGGGCGGGAGATTTCTCATTCTGTGCCTGCTTATCTGTACTTTCTAAGATACTCTGCACGATAGGGCTAAAAGAAGGAAGCTCACTTAAGAAAACAAAGAAAACGAAACTGACGAGGTCCGCTTTCTGGTCTCGGTCGCGCTTCTTCCCGACTCGACGCCCCATCCGCCAGCGGCCCTTCCCGCCTGTTAGCGCGGCAGCCAAGCAGCTTGTCAGGCAGTGTCCCCCACGCTCCGGGAGCCACCCTGAGCGTTTTGCTCAACTGTCCTTTATTTGGCTCATCACAGGCGAAGGGGTATCAGGCTTTCCACTCGGGACTCTCTCCAGCTGTGCTCGCCTTGTTCCAACCGCACCGCTATCCCCTGCACTTAAAGCCCAGTCGCCACTGGGGACCGGGTAAGAGCCGTCTGTGCACCTAAACGTGGGTGGCGCGAAGATCCAGAGGCAGATTCGGACACACTCCCCGATCATCTGGGATGATCGGTCCGGAGCCGGCGCCATTGGCTTCTCTCAACGGTATACGATTTTCTTGATACTTTTCTTAGGCCCGCTTTTTTATGGTAATTATGGTAATAGATGTTTCTGCAGCTCAGCTGGTCTAAGACCTGTGACCGGAACCCGGAGACCTTGAAACTTTCGGAAGCCGCGTTTTAAAACCGGGAGAGAGAAAGAAAGAGATGAAGGAGGAGAGAGAACGAAGAAGGGAGGGAGGGAGGAATGCCTAAGGAACCCCCGAGTTAGTGGCGTCTCCTACCAAATCACTGCAGATGGTGACTGCAGCCATGAAATTAAAAGACGCTTACTCCTTGGAAGAAAAGTTATGACCAACCTAGATAGCATATTCAAAAGCAGAGACATTCCTTTGCCGACTAAGGTCCGTCTAGTCAAGGCTATGGTTTTTCCAGTAGTCATGTATGGGTGTGAGAGTTGGACTGTGAAGAAGGCTGAGCGCCAAGAATTGATGCTTTTGAACTGTGGTGTTGGAGAAGACTCTTGAGAGTCCCTTGGACTGCAAGGAGATCCAACCAGTCCATTCTGAAGGAGATCGGCCCTGAGATTTCTTTGGAAGGAATGATGCTGAAGCTGAAGCTCCAGTACTTTGGCCACCTCATGTGAAGAGTTGACTCATTGGAAAAGACTCTGATGCTGGGAGGGACTGGGGGCAGGAGGAGAAGGGGACGACAGAGGATGAGATGGCTCGATGGCGTCACTGACTCCATGGGCGTGGGTCTGGGTGAACTCCGGGAGTTGGTGATGGACAGAGAGGCCTGGCGTGCTGCGATTCATGGGGTCGCAAAGAGTCGGACACGACTGAGCGACTGAACTGAACTGATGGTAATAGATGTTTCTGCAGCTCAGCCGGTCTAACACCTGTGATTGGAACCCGGAGACCTTCAAATTCGCGGAAGCTGCGTTTTAAAACCGGGAGAGAGAAAGAGATGAAGGAGGAAAGGGAGGGAAGAAGGGAGGGAGGGAAGAATGCCTAAGGAAGCCCCGAGTTAGTGGCATCTCCTACCATCAGCTGCAGACCGAACCTTCGGAGGATTCCAACACCAACCTTCAAGCTAGTTGAAAATGAAGGGAACAACATATCCCCTGTCCGGATTCCAGACTCTCAGGATCTGTGAGTATGGTTATTTTATGCTACTGAGTTTTGGGGTAGTTTGTTATGCACCTTAGTAAGGAACAATAGTATGTGTGTTCTCAGGCTTCTTTTCCCAGTTTTCTAAGGACTTTCCAACGTTTGCTATTTTCAGACTTTTTTTTCTTTTTTTCATTTGTGCTGCAAATATCTGTAGATCAGTTTGGAGACAATGACATCTCTATGAGATTACAGTTTCTGTAATCTGTAATCCCCAACTTCCTCTCCCTACGCTGTTTAAGATGCTTCCCAATCCAAGCAGGGGAAGACGTCCAGCCCTGACCTGATACATGATATATCTTATACTTAATAACATTTTCTTTAACGCCTTGCATAAAGTTATATACAATTTTCCTGAAGGATCTCACACCTTTTGTCAGATAGTCCTATGTCCCTAATTTTTGAGGCAATTTTAGATAGTATCTTTAAAAAATAATTTTGGGGGACATCCCTAATGGCACAGTGGCTAAGAATCCACCTGCCAGACAATCCTTGGTCTGGGAAGATCCCACATGCCACAGAGCAACTAAGCCTTTGGGCCACAACTGCGGAGCCTGCGCTGTAGTCAGGGAGTTGCAACTACTGAGCCGGCTTGCCTAGAGCCCCGTGCTCTGCAACTATAGAAGCTACCATAATGAGAAGACTGTGCATCCAATGAAAAGTAGCCCCCTACTTGCCTCAACTAGAGAAAAACCTGTGTGCAAGCAACAACAAAGACCCAGCACAGTCAAAAATAAATTGAAAATTTTTTTCTGTTTGATAATATAAGCACAATTACTTTGCATGCATAGATTTCTGCAACCAGCAAATTGACACACTTCCTTATTATTCTAATGACTTTTCTGCACTTTTTAAAAACATAGGCTTCCTTGATGGCTCAGTAGTAAAGAATCCACCTTGCAATGCAATGGACACAGGTTCAATCCCTGGTCTGGGAAGATCCCACATGCCTTGAAGCAAATAAACCCACATGCCACAACTACTGAGCCTGTATTCCAGAGCCTACAAGCCGCAACTACTGAAGCTCGTGGATTCTGGAGCCACAACTACTGAAGCCTGTGGATTCTGGAGCCTGTGTTCCACAACAAGAGAAGCCACCGCAACGAGAAGTCCTCAGCACTACAATGAAAGAGTAACCCCCACTCACTGCAACTAGAGAAAGTCCATGCAGCAACAAAGACCCAGTACAGCCAAAAATAAATAAATAAAACATAGTCGATCAGGGAATTCCCTGGAGATCCAGTGGTTAGGACTCAGTGGTTTCACTTATTGCTAAGGCCGAGGTTCAATCCCTAGTTGGGAAACTAAGACCCTGCAAGCCAAGCAACTCGGCTAAAACACCAAAAGAACCCAGAAACAATAGTCAGTCATATCACCTTCTTTTCAGTACCTATTTTCTATTTTTCCTGCTCAACTGGATTAGCTAGAACCTCTTGGGAAGCAGTGAATAAGTGTTGATAGTAGGCACTCTTCCTGTGTTCACTTTCTTAAGGGGATATCTCGGTAGTTTCTCAGCATGAAAATTATTTGCTGTGTGTTTTCTCATAAACTCCTTTTCTCCCTTCCCAAAAGTTTGGTCATGTTCTAATTTGCTAAGAGGCTTTATCATGAATGAATATCCAAAATTTATTAGAAGCCTTTTCATCTATTCAGCTGATCATATGATTTTTCTCATTTGATCTTCTAATCTGTCAAGTTACAAATTGATTGATTTTCTAGTGCTAAAATGAACATTAAATTCCTCATTTAGATACAGTGCTGTGTGTCAATTATATCTCAGTAAAACTAGAAGAAAAAAATAAATGAATTCCTGATTCAAATCACCTTGGCCATGATGTTTTATCATTTTTAGATATTGTTGGATTTGGTTTGCTAAAATTTTATTTAGAATTTTTTTCATCTAGACATTGAGTGATGATGATCTGCAATTTTCCTCTCACATTTTACTTCTCCAATTGATTATCAAGATTATGCTAGCCAGTGTTCATAGCAGCAATATGTACAATAGCCAAGAGGTAGAAGCAACCTAAGTATCCCATCCATAGATGGGGGATAAAGAAAATGGGGCATATATATGTATATATATGAATACTACTCACCCATTTTTTAAAAAGGATGAAATAATGCCATTTGCAGCAACACGGATGAACCTAGAGATTATCATATTAAGTGAAGTAAGTCAGACAGAGAAAGACAAATATATGATATCACTTATATGTGGAATCTAAAAAGTTAACACGTGTAAACTTGTCTACAAAACAGAAACAGGCTCATAGACATAGAAAGCAATGTTACAGTTTCCAAAGAGGAAATGGGTAGGAGAGGGATAAATTAGGAGTTGGAGATTAATTACACACTTCTATATATAAAGGGGCTTCCTGATAGCTCAGTTGGTAAAGAATCCGCCTGCAATGCAGGAGACCCCAGTTTAATTCCTGCATTGGGAAGACCCACTGGAGAAGGGATAGGCTACCCACTCCAGTCTTCTTCGGCTTCCCTTGTGGCTCAGCTGGCAAAGAATCTACCCACAATGAGGGAGACCTGGGTTTGATCCCTGGGTTGGGAAGATCCCCTGGAAAAGGGAAAGGCTACCCACTCCAGTATTCTGGCCTAGAGAATTCCATGGACTGTGTAGTCCATGGGGTTGCAAAGAGTGGGAGATGATTGAGTGACTTTCACTTTCTATATCTAAAATAGATAAACAACTTGGACCTACTGTATAAGCACAAGAAACTATATTCAAAATATATAATAGAAAAAAATATAAATATATACATATATAAATATACATCTTCAGTATTTTTGCCTGGAGAATCCCCATGGACAGAGGAGCCTGGAGAGCTACAGTCCCTGGGGTCGCAAAGAGTCCAAAGAGGAAATGGGTAGGAGAGGGATAAATTAGGAGTTGAGGATTAATTTCACATTCCTATATATAAAATAGATAAACAACATGACTGAGCGACTAAGCACAGCACAGCATACAGGTACATACATAACTGAATCAGTTTGCTGAACAGAAGAAACTAGCACAACATTGTAAACCAACTATACTTCAATTAAAACAAGAAAAATGTGAATCTAGGAAATTGCTAGAAGAAATATGCAAAATAAAGGGATTTAAAAACAAGAGTATGCTAGCATCATAAAGTTATTTAGGCAGTGTTTCCTCTTCTGTTCTTGTGGGTAGTTTGTGTAATACTGAAACTCTCTCTTCTTTAAACTTGTATTTTAGAACTTGCTGTGATAGAGTTACTAAGCTTTGCTGGATTTTCCAATGTATGCATGTGTGTGTGCTAAACTGCTTCAGTTGTGTCTAACTCTTTGTAACCCCATGAACTGGGGAACTAGAGAACCATTCCAGAGTAAAGGAGATTATTAAGAAACATAAATATAACGTGTTTCCTAGATTGTATCCCAGACCAGATTTTTTTCTTTTGCCATAAAATTCAAATAAGGTCTATAGATTAGGTCATAGTAGTGTATCAGTTTTAATTTACTGGTTTTGATTATTATACTGTGAATGTCCTTATTCTTAAGAAATACCCACCAAAGTACTAGTGAAAATGAAAGTGTTAGTCGCTCAGTGTCTGACTTTGTGACCCCATGGACTGTAGCCTGCCAGGCCCCTCTGTCCATGGAATTCTCCAGGCAAGAATACTGGAGTGGGTTGCCATTCCCTTCTCCAAGGGATCTTCCAGACAGGTGGATTCTTTACTGTTTGAGCCATGAGGGAAGGAGTATTATGTCTGTAACTTAATCTCAAATATTTCAGGGGGGTGAAAAAATGGCAGTAGAAGGAGGATAAGGAGAAAAAAGCCATCAGGGTAACCTGTGGTCAAAGGACTCTGGGCACAGTGCTATCTAATATCTAATTTAAAATATTTCCCTCTAACTCTAAGCAAGTCTTTACTATGTTTTGCTAAAATGGGGGTCTGATATTTCATGTAACTTGGGAAACAGCGGAAGAGATCTTTTTCTTCTTGGAATACAGAGCAGCATGGAAGGGGCAGAGCTTGCAAGAGTTGTTGGGTCAGTCAAGGAGGTAACCAGCAGAGGTTTTGACACAACAGTTCAGAGCAAAAAGTGAGAGGAGAGGACTAGAAGAGATCTTCAGAGCATGGAAGCATTTCTGGCACTCTCAGAAACCTTAATGCAAGGAAACTAGAGAAAAGACAAAATTTTCTGTATTTACACATAATGAGAGCTCAGACAATATCAGATGGATCTTAAAAAATCTCAATGTCACTGATAACTAGAGAACTTATGGTCATTCACATTGCAAATGGGTGGGGTTTTTCCTGCTAAAAAGAAAAGAAATTGAACAAAACATTTGAGCCTCACTCCATTCCTCTTGTGTTGATTGTAGAAGAAAGAAAAAGTGTAAAAACAGGTGCTGTAGAATTTTTGGTTATATAGATTCTCAGTGCAGAAAGGCAACTGTATCCTGGTCTTTAGAACTACGTGAAATACACTGTAAATGCGCTTGCTGCCATGAACCACAGACTAGATCAGAAGTATATTTGGGTAAGGCCATTTGCAGCAACATGGATGGACCTAGAGAGTGTCATACTGAGTGAAATAAACCAGACAGAGAAGGAGAAATATCATATGACATCCCTTATATGTGGACTCTAAAAAAAATGATACAAATGAACTTACTTACAAAGCAGAGACTCACAGACTTAGAAAAGGAACTCATGGTTGCCAAGGGAAAGGGATAGTTAAGGACTTTGGGAAGGACATGTACACGCTGCTATATTTAAAATGGATAACCAACAAAGACCTGTTGTATAACACATGGAACTCTGCTCAATGTAATTGAATGGGAGTGGGGTTTGGGGGAGAATGGATACATGTATATGTGTGGCTGAGTCCCTTCACGGTTCACCCGAAACTATCACAACATTGCTAATCAACTATACCCCAACACACAACGTTTTGGATGTTAAAATAAAAATAAAATAACTATATTTAGGGAGTGAGATCATTACAGTCTTGTGCATAAGAGAATAAAAGGAAGTTGTAGGAAGATGGAGTGTTGTGGACGTGGGAATGCACCACCCACGTCCCCTTCCTGCCCAGACTTGGAAGAAAGCAGATGGCAGACGAGTCTCTAAATGTCAGCTCATTCAGGGCTCACCTCAACTGCAATGAGCTGCCTTGCTTGGAGTCACAGACCACTCCCAGACCCACAGCTCACAACTGACAACTGGAAAAATGTTATAGACAATATCAAACCTCAGCCATTCAGCTCAATGCAGGACAACTCCGCTGGGCACAATTCACTGCACAGCATCCTGCCAGAATGGCTGAGGTTCATGGAGGGCTACATCTCATTCAACGTCTTTCTCTACCCGAGTCTACTTCCTCCTGTTCTTTTCAGGGGGGTTGCTCTGTTGTAAACATCTTGCACCTGATAGAGCAGCTCAGCATCTGCTTCCAGGAACTTCAACCTGCAAGAGAGTGTGAGAGGATACAGCAGAGTCTGCGACATGGTGCAGCAGATGTAAGTTGATATATGAATAAAGACACTTCTCTACCTAGGATGAGTAGGAGGGACAAGGAGATGAGAATAAGGCTGGCATGTGTTTGGGTTCTGAGGTTGGTTCTGATGCTTTTACAGAAACCTCAAATTAACAATGGCTTAAGTAATTTAGAAATTTATTTCTCACGAAAGTGAAAATGTTAGTCGCTCAGTCATGTCTGACCTTCTTTATGACCTCACAGGCTGTAGCCCACCAGGCTTTTCTGAGAATGGGATTCTCCAGGCAAGGATACTGGAGTGGGTTGACATTTCCTCCTTCAGGGGATCTTCCTGACCCAGGGATTGAACCCGGGTCTCCCACATTGCAGGCAGATTCTTTACCACTTGAACCACCAGGGAAGCCCAACAAGGAGGCAGAGCTGGGATTTGAACCCAGGCAGCTGGCCCCTGAGGCCTCACTCTTACCAGTTTTGCTATACTACCTCCTATTTCTCATAGAGAAGTAAAAAATGATGTGTCACTCCTCTGTTGTTTGTTGCTGTTCAGTTGCTAAGTCGTGTCTGACTCTTTTGCGACCCCATGGACTGTAGCCCACCAGGTTCCTCTGTCCATGGGATTCTCGAGGCAAGAATACTGGCATGGGCTACCATTTCCTTCTTCAGGGGATCTTCCCAATCCAGGGAACAAGCCTGTGTCTCCTGCATTGGCAGGCAGATTCTTTACCACTGAGCCACCAGGGAAGCCCATTATTCCTCTGAGAAGGTCATCAAAGTCCAAGACCCCTTCCATTTTGTTGCTCTGTCTCACTTGACATGCTTCACATACTCATCAATATAGGCCAGGTCATGGTGCAGGAAAAAAGCCATTCCCAAACCTCAGTGGCTTACAACAAACATTTTCTCACTTACACTGTAGGTCTGATGGGGATTCACCTTGGCTCTGCTCCATATTCTTCTCACATGGGGATCAGGCTGCTAGAAACCCCCTATCTGAGACATCACCACAACTCAGAAGGGATCATGACAATTAAGCAAAACACAAGCAATAACTGTCTTCAGAGATAATACCATACCTGTCTATGGTTTTTGTCCCAGTCTGAAATACAGTTCAGAAAAATCAAGTTTTAGAGCTAATCAATGAATATAGTAAAGTTGCAGGATATAAAATTAACACACAGAAATCGCTTGCATTCCTATACACTAACAATGAGAGAACAGAAAGAGAAATTAAGGAAACAATTCCATTGACCATTGCAATGAAAAGAATAAAATACTTAGGAATAAATCTACCTAAAGAAACAAAAGACCCATATATAGAAAACTATCAAACACTGATGAAAGATTTTCAAAGTGACACAAATAGGTGGAGAAATATACCATGTTCATGGATTGGAAGAATCAATACAGTGAAAATGAGTATACTACCCAAAGCAATCTATAGATTCAATGCAATCCCTATCAAGCTACCAATAGCATTTTTCAGAGAACTAGAACAAATAACTTCACAATTTGTATGGAAATACAAAAAGCCTCAAATAGCCAAAGCAATTTGAGAAAGAAGAATGGAACTGGAGGAATCCACCTGCCTGACTTCAAACTATCCTGCAAAGCTACAGTCATCAGGACAGTATGGTACTGGCACAGACAGAAAAATAGATCAATGGAACAAAATAGAAAGCCTATAGATAAATCCACATACCTATGGACACCTTATCTTTGATGAAGGAGGCAAGAATATACAACGGAGAAAAGACAATCTCTTTAACAAGTGGTGCTGGGAAAACTGGTTAACCACTTGTAAAAGAATGAAACTATAACACTTTCTAACACCATATACAAAAATAAACTCAAAATGGATTAAAGATCTAAATGTAAGACCAGAAACTATAAAACTCTTAGAGGAAAACATAGGCAAAACACTCTCTGATATAAATCACAGCAGGATCCTCTGTGACCCACCTCCCAGAGTAATGGAAATAAGCAAAAATAAACAAATGGGCCCTATTAAAAGCTTTTGCACAACGAAGGAAACTATAAGCAAGGTGAAAAGACAGCCTTCAGAATGGGAAAAATAATAGCAAATGAAGCAACTGACAAAGAATTAATCTCAAAAATATATGAGCAGCTCCTGCAGCTCAATTCCAGAAAAATAAACAACCCAATCAAGAAGTGGGCCAAAGAACTAAACAGACAGTCCTCCAAAGAAGATATACAGATGGCTAACAAACACATGAAAAGATGCTCAACATCACTCATTATCAGAGAAATGCAAATCAAAACCACAATGAGGTATTATCTCACGCCAGTCAGAATGGCTGCGATCAAAAAGTCTACAAACAATAAATGCTGGAGAGGGTGTGGAGAAAAGGGAACCCTCTTACACTGTTGGTGGGAATGCAAACAGTACAGCGACTATAGAGAATAGTGTGGAGATTCCTTAAAAAACTGGAAATAGAACTGCCATAAGACCCAGCAATCCCCCTGCTGGGCTTACACACCGAGGAAATCAGAATTGAAAGAGACACGTGTACCCCAATGTTCATCGCAGCACTGTTTATAATAGCCAGGACATGGAAGCAACCTAGATGTCCATCGGCAGATGAATGGATAAGAAAGCTGTGGTACATATACACAATGGAGTATTACTCAGCTATTAAAAAAATGCATTTGAAACAGTTCTAATGAGGTGGATGAAACTGGAGCCTATTATACAGAGTGAAGTAAGCCAGAAAGAAAAACACCAATACATTATACTAACGCATATATATGGAATTTAGAAAGATGGTAACAATGACCATATATGCGAGACAGCAAAAAAGACACAGATGTAAAGAACAGACTTTTGCACTCTGTGGAAGAAGGTGAGGGTGGGATGATTTGAGAGAATAGCATTGAATCATGTACATTATCATATATGAAACAGATTGCCAGTCCAGGTTCGATGCATTATCTCACGCCAGTCAGAATGGCTGCTATCAAAAAGTCTACAAACAATAAATGCTGGAGAGGGTGTGGAGAAAAGGGAACCCTCTTACACTGTTGGTGGGAATGCAAACAGTACAGCGACTATAGAGAATAGTGTGGAGATTCCTTAAAAAACTGGAAATAGAACTGCCATAAGACCCAGCAATCCCCCTGCTGGGCTTACACACCGAGGAAATCAGAATTGAAAGAGACACGTGTACCCCAATGTTCATCGCAGCACTGTTTATAATAGCCAGGACATGGAAGCAACCTAGATGTCCATCGCAGATGAATGGATAAGAAAGCTGTGGTACATATACACAATGGAGTATTACTCAGCCATTAAAAGAATGCATTTGAAACAGTTCTAATGAGGTGGATGAAACTGGAGCCTATTATACAGAGTGAAGTAAGCCAGAAAGAAAAACACCAATACATTATACTAACGCATATATATGGAATTTAGAAAGATGGTAACAATGACCATATATGCGAGACAGCAAAAAAGACACAGATGTAAAGAACAGACTTTTGCACTCTGTGGAAGAAGGTGAGGGTGGGATGATTTGAGAGAATAGCATTGAATCATGTACATTATCATATATGAAACAGATTGCCAGTCCAGGTTCGATGCATGAGACAGGGTGCTCAGGGCTGGTACACTGGGATGACCCTGAGGGATGGAATGGGGAGGGAGGTGGGAGGGGGGTTCAAGATGGGGAACACATGTACACCTGTGGCTGATTCAGGTCAATGTATGGCAAAAACCACTACAATATTATAAAGTAACTAGACTCCAATTAAAATAAATAAATTTTTTAAAAACTCAAGTTTTCAGTAATACAAGAGCATGTCCAAAAATTACATACACAGAGGCCACCTAGTTTTAATTTGGTTCTCTGAACCACAGCTACTCCCATTTGACTTTTGAGTGCATTCCCTTCCTCAGTGGCCAAAGCAGATGTACAGGGCATGTCTGAAGGGCTACAAGTCGGGCTGCTCTGGTCAGTAAAATTTAAGTTCAGCCATGTATAAACTTTCTGACTTCCTCAATATGTGCAGATTCTTCCATCATTTCTCTTTTTAATTGCAAATCTTTCAATAGAAAGCACTGATGATTAAAATATCCAACCCTCGATGGGGTGTTGGCTCCTAGTCTAGATTCAGATTGTGTCCCTAGGCTTCCTTTATAGTCACCTAAGCATTCATGTTGAGGGAAAACTAATCAGATCTCATGAACAGGCTCAGAGGTTATGTTAATGAGGAAACACTTTCTAGGCCATGTATTTTATCCAATTGTTACACAGCATTTTATATATGCTTTTTAAATTTTATTTTTGGCCACACCATGCAGTAAGTGGAACTTCCTGATCAGGAATCAGACTCAAGCCCCCTGTAGTAGAAGCACAGATTTCCACTAGACCATCAGGGGCTTCCCGGGTGGTTTAGCGGGTTAAGAACCCACCTGCCAATGCAGGAGGTGTAAGAGATACAGGTATGATCCCTGGGTCAGGAAGATCCCCTGGAGGACAACACGGCAATCCATTCCAGTATTCTCACCTGGAGAATCCCAATGGATAGAGGAGTTTCGTGGGCTACAGTCATAGGGTTGCAAAGAACTGGACAACGACTGAGCAACTGACACACACACACCATCAGGGAAGCCCCTATGTGTGCTTTTTTCTTTTTAAAATGTATTTATTTTATGTGTGTGCTTCTTTATAGCTTTTTACAAAAGAAAAAAATTTTTTTTGACTGCGCTGGGTCTTGGTTGTTGTGTGCAGCTTTCTCTGGTTGTGGCGAGTAGGGGCTACTCTCTGTTGCGGAGCGTGGGCTTCTCATTGCGGTGGCTTCTCTTGTTGCGAAGCATGGGCTCTAGGGCACATGGGGCTTAGTAGCTGTGGCACTCGAGCTTAGTTTTCCGCACACCACGTGGGATCATTCAAACCAGGAATTGAACCTGTGCTCCCTATAGATTCTTAACCACTGGACTCCAGGGAAGTCCCCCTACATGTGCTTTTAGTTGTAGATTTAAACCACACAGTGTCACACTTCATGAGTAGTTTTACTCTGTGACAATTTCACTAGATAATTTTTTCTTTCCATCCAGAACATCAGGGCAAAATTATGGCTAGCACAATAACTTTCATAAATACGGAGCTCCGTTAACAGAACTGGAATGTTGTTCTCTCTAAAATTACCCTCATTCCACCAAACACAGCCCATCAAAAGTAATTTGTTTGCAAAATAAGCCACACTTAGAGTCTCAATGCTGCTGCTGCTGCTAAGTTGCTTCAGTCGTGTCCAACTCTGTGCAGCCCCATGGACGCAGCCTACCAGGCTCCTCCATCCATGGGACTTTCCAGGCAAGAGTACTGGAGTGGGTTGCCATTGCCTTCTCCTAACACCACGTAATGAGATTCCTCCAAACTGATTGAGGGAGAACTCCTTGGGAGTCTCAGACAGAATTCCCAAAAGGCCCCTGGAAGCCAGCGAAGCCATGCTCTCAGGCGTGCTCTCAGGCTATACTTGGTGGGTCTCTCAGTCTCCAAAATATTAAGATTCCTACACACGCCCGGAGATAGTCTCTATCACCACCTGAGAAGGCTGCTCAGAACTTAAGGGTCTCTAACTTCTGGAGGGACCAGGTAGAGATAAAAATGCTTTAATTCTACCCACAGGTATAGTTTACCAAATGGCTGTAAATCATACCCAACTTGAGCAAAAGGGCTTCTTCATATCTGAAAAACACAGATCAAAAACAGTAACATTCCAGACAAAACCCATAAATGTTATAACCATATTTACCAGATCATTCAGTAACCAGTCTTTCTGTTAACTTTTTATGAAGCCATCAGGTCTTCTATTAGGATTCTTCAAGTTCTTACCCAGTTCAGCAGTATCCCGTGAAAGGCGCTCAGTTGTGCCCAACTCTTTGCAACTTCATCGACTACAGTCCATGGAATTCCCTAGGCCAGAATACTGGAGTGGGTAGCCTTTCCCTTCTCCAGGGGATCTTCCCAACCCAGGGACCAAATCCAGGTCTCCTGCATTGCAGGCGGATTCTTTACCAGCTGAGCCACAAGGGAAGCCCAAGAATACTGGAGTGAGTAGCCTATCCCTTCTCCAGCGGATCTTCCCAACCCAGGAATTGAACCAGGGTCTCCTGCATTGCAGGCAGATTCTTTACCAACTGAGCTATCAGTTCAGCAGTGTAAGGTGAAATTTATCAGAGATCTGTTATGGTCAAGAGGCCCTTCCTACGAATCTTCTTGAAGATGAAGCACTTTTGCTAAAACATCAGAGTACAGCAATAACAAATGTCAAAAGTCTTTTTAAAAGGCACAAACCTTGATCACAATGTGATGGATTAAGAAAGCTCGTTATAAGAATTATGACTGATTATAATCTTAACCCTTGAGAATCTTAATCTCTGGCAAAAAAAAAAAAAAGAACTAAATAATCATGCACTTCTTGATTGGAAACCTTAATGTTTAGTCTTCCTCTCCTAAGCAAACAAGGGTAGATAAACTTAGACTTGCCCAGCAATTAATATTTCAATATTTTATCCTGTTTGAAATGACTCATGAATTCTCTTCTTTCAACTTCATTTTCAAAGTCACCAAAATCTAGGGAGACTATTTCAGATAGACATTCCCCAAACATAATTATTTCTACAGAGTTTACCTAAAAGCTCTTTTTTCCTCCTTTACCCTTCAGTTCAGTTCAGTTCAGTTCAGTCACTCAGTTGTGTCCAACTCTTTGCGACCCCATGAATCGCAGCACACCAGGCCTCCCTGTCCATCACCAACTCCCAGAGTTCACTCAGACTCATGTCCATCGAGTCTGTGATGCCATCCAGCCATCTCATCCTTGGTCGTCCCCTTCTCCTCCTGCCCCCAATCCCTCCCAGCATCAGGGTCTTTTCCAATGAGTCAACTGTTCGCATGAGGTGGCCAAAGTACTGGAGTTTCAGCTTCAGCATCGGTCCTTCCAAGGAACACCCAGGACTGATCTCCTTTAGGATGGACTGGTTGGATCTCCTTGCAGTCCAAGGGACTCTCAAGAGTCTTTTCCAACACCACAGTTCAAAAGCATCAATTCTTTGGTGCTCACCCTTCTTCACAGTCCAGCTCTCACATCCATACATGACCACAGGAAAAACCATAGCCTTGACTAGACAGACATTTGTTGGCAAACTAATGTCTCTGCTTTTGAATATGCTATCTAGGTTGGTCATAACTTTCCTTCCAAGGAGTAAGCGTCTTTTAATTTCAAGGCTGCAGTCACCATCTGCAGTGATTTTGGAGCCCAAAAAAATAAAGTGTGCCACTGTTTCCCCACCTATTTCCCATTAGAGGTCATGTAAGATAAAGTTCCAGAGAGCCCAGATAGATTGTATACATCTCAGAGGCACAAGAAAAATACCAAATCCTTCTTGAAAGATAGCTTTGCCAATTACAGAAGGCTCACTCTGATACAATAGCAGAGCCATTGGAGGCCATTGCTCTCCAGATTGCTTGGTGGCCCCCCTTCAGCAAGGACAGACACCCCAGGATTACCACTACAACTTCCAGGCCCCAGTCTCATGGACAGTCCCTGCAGCTTTCCATTCCCCATCCTGTGTTTTCCAGCATCTTGGCACTAGTGGGAATTTCTTCGGTTTCTTGGTTGGCTCCACCAGTTCCTGGACTGCACCCTCAGGCCTACAATGCCTGTGCTTGCCCAGCTTCAAGACTGAAGAAACAGCCTGGAGTCAGCAACAGAGACACCAATGGTTTAATGGATGGGGGAGTTTACAGGTTTGAAGCAAGTTTCTGGAGAGATACCCCACTGTGTGCAGTGGACAGTGGGCAGGACATGGTGGCAGGCTTTGCTCCAGAATTAGATTTTTAAAGAATTACTTTTCACAGATATGCAACTCAAGTCCAGGGACCTTACAAAACCAATTTTATTAGAAACAGTATTTACAAGGATAACTATTTGGTGCGGTGTTGTAGCTGATTTAATGCAGTCAGAAAGAAAGAACACTTTTTCCTTATTTTGCTGAAGTTAGAAGAGCCTACGGTTTCAAGTCAAGAGTGTGGAATTCCATGTGCAAGCACAGAAAGAAAAATTCACAACTTATGACATGGGAGAAGGGGAGTAGTACAGGACTAGTAATAAGTGGAATATTAGTCATGTAATGTTTTAAATTTCCATTAGTTGTACAAATATTTTGTGGTTATTTTTTGGACCAGAAACATTTTTCAAATGTTTTGTATAGACAGAAAAATAAGAAATGCATTAGCGTTATTAAGTAGCAGGGCTTCCCTGGTGGCTTAGATGGTGAAGAATCTGCCTGCAGTGTGGGAGGCCTGGGTTTGATCCCTGGGTGGGAAAGATCCCCTGGAGAGGGAATAGTTACCCATTCCAGTATTCTTGCCTGGAGAATTCCATGGTTACAGGAGCCTGGTGAGCTATAGTCCATGGGGTTGCAAAGAGTTGGACAAGACTGAGCAAATAACACTAACACTAACACTATTAAGGATCAGTGTTTTAGTTAGAAGGATAATTTTATGGCTATGTTAGTCTGCCCAGGATGTAATAACAAAATGCCACAGACTGGATGGCTTAAAGAACAGAAATTTATTTCCCAAAGTTCTAGATGCTGAGAATCTAAGATCATGGTGTCAGTAGGAGCTGTTTCATCTTGGAGCCTCTTCTCTTGACTTGGAAGTGGCCACCATCTCTCTCTGTGTTCACATGATCTCATGTTTGTGTGTGGACAGAGAAAGGGACAGAAAGAGCTCTTGGCTGTCTCTTCTCATAAGGTCTCCGATCTTAGGAGATCAAGACTCCCTCCTATGACCTCATTTAACCTTAATGACTTCCTTACAAATCTACAAATACATCCACACTAAACGTTAGGGCTTCAACCTATGAATTTTGGAGGGACACAAATGTTCAGTCCATAAGACTGGCCCACCAAAATATAAAAGTAAAGGGGGAAATTACAGTTCAAGAATATAGTTCTAGTTCAGTCGCGCAGTCGTGTCTGACTCTTTGCGACCCCATGAATCGCAGTACGCCTTGATTTAAAATTTAAGTTGATATGTTATAGAACATTAAGTAGAGCGGAGTTGAGAAGTTGATCTGTAAAGACTAGATTTTTCCTAGTTCTGTTTACTTAGTGACCCGTGTGCACCTTTAGAAGCAGATTTTGGTCTCTAATGCTCTCACTTAAAGAGAAAATGGCTTTAGTTTTGTTTTATATTGGCTTATAATTTCTTTGTAAAGTGACAATCAATGCTTACTATCATGATTAAAGCTTGATCTGGGATATTCTGAGGACCAAAAAAAAATGGAACTTACAATTTTAAAAGATTAAATAATTGTACAGTGCTCTCTGTTCTGCCAAAAATTATTAAGGCCCATCGGTTGCTGTCTGAACTATCTTGGGAATCTCCCAAATCCTGGATCAATGCGACATACAGAATGTCAAGAATTCTGGAAACAAGAATTCTGCTTCTAATTTGGCCAATTAGTCCCAACCAGACCACCCTTCTGCAGATTAACTATAGATCCTGGACAAATTTTTTTTTTTAAATACACTATAAGGGTCCAGACTTAGAAGAAACAACGGCCACAGGATGAATGTATTGTTTTTATGGCTTTTAGTCATAGGGCAGGTCACAGTCTGTGCTGTGCAGGGCGATTAAAGCTCCTTTGCTAAGTCACTTCAGTCGTGTCCGACTCTGTGCGACCCCAGAGAGCAGCCCACCTGGCTCCGCCATCCCTGGGATTCTCCAGGCAAGAACACTGGAGTGGGCTGCCATTTCCTTCTCCAGTGCATGAAAGTGAAACATGAAAGCGAAGTCGCTCAGTTGTGTCCAACTCCCAGCGACCCCATGGACTGCAGCCCACCAGGCTCCTCCATCCTTGGGATTTTCCAAGCAAGAGTACTGGAGTGGGGTGCCATTGCCTTCTCCATTAAAGCTCCTTTAGAAAACCACTATCCTTCTGGTTGGAAGTACCAGGGGCAGAGTTTGGGACAATAGCTGCCAGAAGGAGTTTGGGGAGGAATCCCTGAAAGGAGAGAGCCAGAGAGGGAAGTTCCAGATTCTGTATGTCAGCTCTGCCCAAAACTCTAGCTGACCCATGAATGGAAAAGACAAGTTTCTTCCAATACCAATCAGATTGCCACCCATGGATACTGATGGAGCAAATTGCCTCATCCTGTTTTGGTTTGGAGATCTTGACCCTTATGCTGCCACAGAATATGTAGCTCTTGATTTGCTCTGGATGCCAGACAGACAAGAATGTTGTGTAAGATAGCCAGCTGCATGGTGCTTGGATGGATCCCAAACACAATGCTCCTTTCCAGACCTGAGAATCTTCGGACACTGTCCAACACCATGTGATCACCCCCCAGGTCATTCGCATCAGTGACACACACATCCTTTTCTTCCTCATTGCTTGCAAGAGCTTCTGCCGGTATTCCTCCACATTTTCTGTGGTGCTGACAAGCACAGCAACATCCTTGGGAGAATAGCCCCTTTCAAAGAGAAGCTTGCATGTGTCTGCCACATGCATCACTATTGCATTCAAAGTTAAGTTCCTCTTAATAGTTAAGGTTCCCTGAACATCCTGAGCCCATTTAGCTTCAAGACACATCTTCAGGGGTTCATGGGGGATGTTACACGGAGGATTTCTCCTGACCTTCTGCAACATATGTTTTAGGTATCTAGCTATTTGACCTGCATTGCGTACCACCCTGGTGAGCTCTTCCCTCGGATACTGGGCTGAGAAAGCAGGGAGGCCGATGCACTCCACGTGGCTGGTCTGAAAGTAGTCCAGAAAGATCCAGAGAATTCTTGGGCAATTCGTGTCTCTCTGAGTGATGTCTTTCGCTTTTCTATACCAATCCCCATCTTCAGCGCGGAAATTCTGAGCTTCATCGATGATGATGTGTTGAACGTGTATAAAGTCATGTTTAATGAAGCTCTTCCGGGTCACTGCCTGGCAGATATTTTTGCCCCTGTGAAAATTAAAAAGACACATCCTGGTTTTCTTTTGAGTCAGTAAAGGTGGAAAATGATCATACTCCTACAAACATGTGGAGAGTAAATGGCAACCCACTCCAGTGTTCCTTCCTGGAGAATCCCAGGAACAGGGGAGCCTGGTGGGCTGCCATTTATAAAGTCGCTTCAGTCGTCTCCAACTCTATGCGACCCCATAGACGGCAGCCCACCAGGCTCCCCTGTCCCTGGGATTCTCCAGGAAAGAACACTGGAGTGGGTTGCCATTTCCTTCTCCAATGCATGAAAGTGAAAAGTGAAAGTGAAGTTGCTCAGTTGTGTCCAACTCTTAGCAACCCCATGGACTGCAGCCTACCAGGCTCCTCCATCAATGGAATTTTCCAGGCAAGAGTACTGGGGTGGGGTGCCACTGCCTTCTCTGTAACTTAGCAGCAGCAGCACAAACATGGTATTGTTGCCACAGATCATTTTACCATCTTACTCTCAAGAAACACGGTGATTCAGGTTGTCGGAGATGTGGAGTGAATTTAGATAGAACCTTATTTGCTGACAATAAGATCCAGCTGCTTGAACTTCACTGGCCGTCCAATGGTTAGAACTCAGCCCTTTTGATGCGATGGGCCTGGGTTTGATCCCCTTAAGCCGTGTGGTACAGCCAAAAAAAAAAAAAAAAGATCCAACTGCTTACCTGATAAAATTCCTCAGTGGCTGGTTCTCACAAATGTAGAGAATTTCATTTGTCTCACAGTGAAATGTGTTCCTGATCTTCTCCATGATCTTTATGGCCATGATCGTCTTCCCTGAGCCAGGTAAGCCATGGATAAACAACTCTTTGCTCTTGCGGAGGTTTTTTGAGAAGATTTTATACTGCCTGGCTGTGAGCAGATTTAAAACCTCACAGCCGAGCTTGTCACTCAAGAGAGACCGGAAGCCAAGCAAGACAATCACAAGGGACTGCAGCAAAGCTTCCATTTGCTGAGTGTCTGCAAGGTGATAGGAACTGGGGTAATCAATCACAGAGCCTGAACCCGCCGAGGACTGTGCACTGCTCTCGAGACTCAGGTGGAGGACCTTGGTCGTGATGCACAGATATCCAGTGTAGCCTCCCATGTTCACCAGCTTCTGCTTCAGAGTGAAGGCGGTGCGAGTGCAATAGGACTGCCCCTCTGCGTCTTGCTCCCTGAGGATGGTGTAGAGAATGGGCGGCCTGTTCTGCGCTATCAGCAGAGCATCACAGATGACTCCTTGCTTCTCTTCCAAGTTCAGGTCCACAGCCCAGCTTGTAGAAAGGATTAAAATTCCCTGGGAGGATGGGTCTATTTGCCTATTTATTAATTCCTCTAAACCTTCATTCTGCAAGAACAGTTCCTTCTGGAGAGATTCAGGGGTGTATTTCAGACATCCTGGTGTCACTAGATATGGAAAAGATTACACGTTTAAGGGCAAAGGTCACACTTTTATATTAATTGTAATTAATCAAAATTGCTAAATACTTATACTTAAATTGTAATCTTATTAATTATTATAAATTACATATTTTATATACATTCTTTTGCCAATATTATTATATTACAGTGAAGAAAAAGAAGCCTTGACAGTCTGGCACACTTCATCTAAGCCTATGTGCTTATTATGTTTATGACCCTGGTCACAAATTTCTTAACCTAAGACTGTTCCCTCATCTGTAAAATGAACAGAAATCCACGTTTACAAAAACAGCACATCTCTTACGTTGAGGAATAAATGAAATGGCATAAAGTGTGTGCTCATTGTAGCTGGCTGAGATTATTCTTTCCCTTGCTACTCTTAAAGCATCTGAATCTCAAAATGCCCCTGAACAGTCCCCACTGATGGAAGTAGGAAGAGCCCTTCCAAGAAGAAGATGATCATTAAATATCAGTGAAGATGGAGCCATGAGAACTTTGCTAGCAGGAAAGTCCATGCAGCCCTGCACTGGGAGACCCTGAGATCAGACTCTGAGATAACTCTGCTGAAGCATCACTTACCCACAGATCTATGTAAGACTGTATCCATAGCAAAGAGTCTTCCTTTGACATGAGGGAGCAAGGAGCAACGTTGTGACATGAGAATAAACTTTGCCTGGTAGGGTTTTAAACTTATGTCATTGATCATTTGTTCCAAAGAGGTGGGAGGAGGAATGAAGAGACTGCTGTCATTCTGTGGTGGTGGCATCAGATCACATTCTAGAATCTGGATCTGTAGTGTTGATTTCCAGTGAAATTACCCATATTTCATTGGTTGTTGCTTATTGTTCCTTGCCGTGGTGCTTTCTCACTCATACCAGATGTTTGCTTAACTTGATTTTGCCTGTAACCCAGGTGGTGGTGAGTAGGAGATGGAATCTATGATAAGACACATCCGGATTTTGGAGATGTTAAAAGGTGGGAGGAGGACTCCCCTAGTGACTCCTAGTGGTAAAGAACCCTCCTGCTAATGCAGAAGACACAGGTTCAATCCCTGATCAAGAAGATCCCATATGCTGCAGAGCAGCTAAGCCCATCCACCACAACTACTGAGCCTGTGCTCTAGAGACTGGGAGCCACAGCTACTGAACCTACGTGCCACGACTACTGAAGCCTGAGCACCTAGAGCCCATACTCCATGACAAAAGAAGCCACCACGATGAGAAGCCCACGCACGGCCGCTAGAGTGTAGCCCTCACCTGCCACAACTAGAGAAAAGCCTGAGCAGCAACAAGACCCATCACAGCAAAAACTAAACAAATAAATGTTTAAAAGATGGGGGGAAACATGCGTCTTTGGATGGATGGAAGATATAAGGATACGTTTTAACATGCAGCTTTAGAAAACAAACCAAAAGGAAGTATAAAATAAGAAAACACATCATTTGCTGATTATACCCAGGAGTTGACATGCATCTCTGGTTCTCACAATTTTGCCAGGCAGATATACTGACTGTTCTCTTTTTCATATGAGTAAATGGGAACTCAAACAGGTCAAGTGCCTGGCCCATGATCACATCACTAGGAAGTGGCAGAGCCGAGTGCTGGACCGAGTGGTGTCTCAGACACCAGACCCTCTTGCTGTCTCTACTGCACAGCCTTGCAAGCCACACACACTACCCCTGCTGCTAAGTGGAGCATGTCACTAAAGCATTTGATGTTCATAGCACCTCCTCATCATCAAATAGCTCTTATTTTTCTTCAATTACATAATGGGATATGCTTCCCAAGGAAACTACGTGGAGACAATGTGTCCCTTTCATTTCTTTGGTATTCTACATGGCACTTAATCAATGATAGGGGCCAGACTAAGTGTCAATAAAATGTCAACCACTCCATGTGCACCAGAGTAGTTACCACTCTCCATGTGACTTGGGGCTTTTGTGCCTTTGTGTAGGTGTGCCTGAGACTTGAATGCCCTCCTCCACTTTTGAAAGTGAAAGTGAAAGTCACTCAGTCGTGTCCGACTCTTTGCGACCCCAAGGACTGTACTGTCCATAGAATTCTCCAGGTCAAAATTCTGAGTGGGTAGCTGTTCTCTTCTCCAAAGGATCTTCCCAACCCAGGGATCAAACCCAGGTCTCCCATATTGCAGGTGGATTCCTTGGTTGGGGCGCTAGATCCCACATGGTACAACAAAGGTGAAAGATTCTGTGTGCCACATCTAAGACCTGGCTGGATCTTAGAAAAACTAAGGGAATTCCAAAAAAACTTCTACTTTTGACATCTTAGTCCTTCCGGTCCTTCCAGAACCCCCATGTTTGTTCTCTCCTCAGGGTTCTCACAGAACTTCGTATCCATACTAAGCACTAATCTCACCATGGATCTAGGGAAATCTTTTGTGTTTGTGTATGTGTGTGAATGTGTTTTTTTTTTTTTTTTTTTAATTTATATTACGGAGTCCCTAGTGGCCCGGTGGGTAAGACTGGGCACTCCCATTGCAGGAGGCCCGGGTTCAGTCCCTTGTTGGGGAACTAGATCCTGCAAGCATAAGTCCCTGTTGATGGGTTCTTGCATGTTTGCTCCAACTTTTTAAAAATAAATATTTATTTACCTAGCTGTGTAGGGTCCTAGATGCAGAATGTGGGACCTTTCATTGCAAACCATGGATTCTCCAGTTGCTCTGTGGCATGTGAAATCCTGGTTCCCCGACCAGAGATGGAACTTGCAACCCCAGTGCTACAAGGCAGGCTCTCAACCACTAGACCACCAAGGAAGTCCCTGTCTCAACTTTTTTGCTATTACAAGAATACTACAATGAGTGCACTCTCATTCACTCAATCCTCAGTCGTGTCTGACTCTTTGAGACCCTATGGACTGTAGTCCGCCAGGCTTCTCTGTCTATGGGATTTCTCGGGCAAGAATTCTGGAGTGTGTTGCCATTTCCTCCTACAGGGGATCTTTCCTACACAGGGATCAAACCATGTCTTCTCCATTGGTAGGCAGATTCTTTACCACTGAGCCACCTGGGAAGCCCATTACAATGAGAAACCTTGTACATAGACTTGGACATTTAGTGTGCACACAGGTATATATAAAGTATAACTCCCAGAAACTCCCTGGCAGTCCAGTGATTAAGACTCAGCACTTTCACTGCCGAGGGCCTGGATTTGATCCCTAGTCAGGGAACTAAGATCCCACAAGCCATGTGGTATGGCCATAATAATGATAATTTTAAAAGTCCTAGCAATGGGATTACTGGGTAAAAGGGTAAATACATCTGTCCTTCTGGTAGATATTGCCAAATTGTCCTCCATAGTTGTACCAATAGGTATCCCTGCCAGTAATGAATGGGAAGACTTACATAGCATAGCATACAAATGCCGTGAAATAGCAGTACAGCATACGAGTGATAATGTCAGATTTTTTTTTACAATCCAGTAGATACAAATGATAGCTTGTTTAAATTTACGTCTCTTATTTTGATTACTGTTAGGCATCTTTCTGCATGAAGAAATGGTTGATTATAATAATTACTCTCTCAATGTTGATCCATCCTTTCATTTCTGGAGTTCTATCTTTGCATTTTCATTCATAAGGAAGATTAGTCTGAGTTTTCCTTTTGTATGCTATCTCTGTCAAGTTTTGCAATTACCGTTACTCCCATTTAAAATAACCTGGGAATTTTCCTCTTTTATATGACTCTGGAATAATCTGAATAGTGTCTGTTCTTCAATGTTTGGTATGATTCCTGGAAAATTTATTTTTTATACCAGAATAATAGGTTATCACTCTATGAGCATAAAGCCCAGTGTTTTGTTTTTAGATATCATTTATTCAATGTTAATAAGCTCTAATAAAATAGAATTTATTGAATTTTAAGAAAATAATTATCAATGCTTATGTTTATTCTTAGTTTAGTACTGTTTATTGTGGACGATTAGTAAAATATAAATTGACATGCAAATGAATGCAAAGAGCTCAACTAGGTAAGGTGAAAAAGAAATCTTAATTGGAACATCATTATCTATTAACTTAATGGTCCTCGATAGACATTTTCACATACATAGGATGCTTCCCTGGTGGCTCAGTGGTAAAGAATCTGCCAGCCAATGCAAGAGACTTGGTTCTACCCCTGGTCAGGAAGATTCCCTGGAAGAGGAAATGTCAACCTACTCTATCTAGTATTCCTGCCTGGAGAATCCCACGGACAGAGGAGCCTGGCGGGCTACCGTCCATGGAGTGGCAAAAAAGTTGGACACGACTTAGTGACTAAACAAAAGGATATTTATGTATCAGATTCTAATGCCAAATAAGCCATTAACTTACTGCATATAGTTGATCAAGTGGTTTTTCCTCTCCAGAAGTATAGAAAGAGGATAGCAATGGACTCGCAGGTAAAGCCTAACGTGTTGGGAGCAAGGAATGAGAACAGATGTATCCTTGGTCCTGAAACACGATTTTGCACTGTGCTAAACCCAAACATTTGCCTGGAAAAGCCCATGGATGGAGGAGCCTGGCAGTCTGCAGTCCATGGGATCGCTAAGAGTTGGACAGGTCTTCAGTTTCACTTTTCACTTTCATGCATTGGAGAAGGAAATGGCAACCCACTCCAGTGTTCTTGCCTGGAGAATCCCAGGGACGGGGGAGCCTGGTGGGCTGCCGTCTATGGGGTCACACAGAGTCGGACACGACTGAGGTGACTTAGCAGCAGCAGCAGCAGCAAACCCAAACATGCTTATGCATGTTGTAATTGATCTTCATTGTATTTGTTTTGTGTTCCATCTTGATATAAATCTTATATCTTCATATTCATAACTGGCATTCCTCTGGTAAATTCGGTAGAGGAGGGCAGTTTTTTTGCTCTTAGTTCAATGTGTGCCTCTAATTCAACTAGATCAAAAGCTCCCAATATGGATGAGCGTCAGAATACTGTGAGTAGCTTGAAAAAATGAACATTATAAGGTTCTATCTTCAGATATTTTAATTTATGAAGTCTGGAGTGTAGAGCCAGGTATCTGTACTTTTAAAAATAACCAGAAATAATGTTTGCTGTGGGTTTGTCATAAATAGCTTTTATTATGTTAAGGTATGTTCCTTCTATTCCTGCTTTCTGGAGAGTTTTTATCATAAATGGATGTTGAATTTTNGTTCCTGACTTTAGGGGAAGTGCTTTCAATTTTTCACCATTGAGGACAATGTTTGCTGTGGGTTTGTCATGTATAGCTTTGATTATGTTGAGGTATTTTTCTTCTATTCCTGCTTTCTGGAGAGTTTTTATCATAAATGGATGTTGAATTTTGTCAAAGGCTTTCTGTGCATCTACTGAGAAAATCATATGGCTTTTATTTTTCAATTTGTTAATGTGGTGAATTACATTGATTGATTTGTGGATATTGAAGAATCCTTGCATCCCTGGGATAAAGCCCACTTGGTCATGGTGTATGATCTTTTTAATGTATTGTTGGATCCTGATTGCTAAAATTTTGTTGAGGATTTTTGCATCTATGTTCATCAGTGATATTGGCCTGTAGTTTTCTTTTGTTGTGGCATCTTTGTCAGGTTTTGGTATTAGGGTGATGGTGGCCTCATAGAATGAGTTTGGAAGTTGACCTTCCTCTGCAATTTTCTGGAAGAGTTTGAGTAGGATAGGTGTTAGCTCTTCTTTAAATTTTTGGTAGAATTCAGCTGTGAAGCCGTCTGGACCTGGGCTTTTGTTTGCTGGAAGATTTCTGATTACAATTTCAATTTCCGTGCTTGTGATGAGACTGATAAGATTTTCTATTTCTTCCTGGTTCAGTTTTGGAAAGTTGTACTTTTCTAAGAAATTGTCCATTTCTTCCACGTTGTCCATTTTATTGGCATATAATTGCTGATTGTAGTCTCTTATGATCCTTTGTATTTCCATGTTGTCTGTTGTGATCTCTCCATTTTCATTTCTAATTTTATTGATTTGATTTTTTTCCCTTTGTTTCTTGATGAGTCTGGCTAATGGTTTGTCAATTTTATTTATCCTTTCAAAGAACCAGCTTTTGGCTTTGTTGATTTTTGCTATGATCTCTTTTGTTTCTTTTGCATTTATTTCTGCCCTAATTTTTAAGATTTCTTTCCTTCTACTAACCCTTGGGTTCTCCATTTCTTCCTTTGCTAGTTGCTTTAGGTGTAGAGTTAGGTTATTTATTTGACTTTTTTCTTGTTTCTTGAGGTATGCCTATATTGCTATGAACTTTCCCCTTAGCACTGCTTTTACAGTGTCCCACAGGTTTTGGGTTGTTGTGTTTTCATTTTCATTTGTTTCTATGCATATTTTGATTTCTTTTTTGATTTCTTCTGTGATTTGTTGATTATTTAGAAGCATGTTGTTCAGCCTCCATATGTTGGAATTTTTAATAGTTTTTCTTCTGTAATTGAAATTTAAGCTTACTGCATTATGGTCAGAAAAGATGCTTGGAATGATTTCAATTTTTTTAAATTTACTAAGACTAGATTTGTGGCCCAGGATGTGATCTATCCTGGAGAAGCTTCTGTGAGCACTTGAGAAAAAGGTGAAAGTCATTGTTTTGTCGTGAAATGTCCTATAGATATTGATTAGGTCTAACTGGTCTATTGTATCATTTAAAGTTTGTGTTTCTTTCTTAATTTTCTGTTTAGTTGATCTATCCATAGGTGTGAGCGGGGTATTAAAGTCTCCCACTATCATTGCGTTATTTTTAATTTCCCCTTTCATACTTGTTAGCATTTGTCTTACATATTGCGGTGCTCCTATGTTGGGTGTATATATAATTATAATTGTTATATCTTCTTCTTGGATTGATCTTTTGATCATTATGTTAGTGTCCTTCTTTGTCTCTTTTCACAGCCTTTGTTTTAAAGTCTATTTTATCTGATATGAGTATTGCTATTCCTGCTTTCTTTTGGTCTCTATTTGTGTGGAATATCTTTTTCCAGCCTTTCACTTTTAGTCTGTATGTGTCCCTTGTTTTGAGGTGGGTATTGAAGATCATGGCATCTGGCCCCATCACTTCACGGGAAATAGATGGGGAAACAGTAGAAACAGTGTCAGACTTTGTTTTTTGGGGCTCCAAAATCACTGCAGATGGTGACTGCAGCCATGAAATTAAAAGGCGCTTACTCCTTGGAAGAAAAGTTATGACCAACCTAGATAGTATATTCAAAAGCAGAGACATTACTTTGCCAACTAAGGTCCGTCTAGTCAAGGCTATGGTTTTTCCTGTGGTCATGTACGGATGTGAGAGTTGGACTGTGAAGAAGGCTGAGCGCAGGAGAATTGATGCTTTTGAACTGTGGTGTTGGAGAAGACTCTTGAGAGTCCCTTCGACTGCAAGGAGATCCAACCAGTCCATTCTGAGGGAGATCAACCCTGGGATTTCTTTGGAAGGAGTGATGCTAAAACTGAAGCTCCAGTACTTTGGCCACCTTATGCGAAGAGTTGACTCATTGGAAAAGACCCTGATGCTGGGAGGGATTGGGGGCAGGAGGGGAAGGGGACGACCGAGGTTGAGATGGCTGGATGGCATCATGGACTCAATGGACGTGAGTCTGAGTGAACTCCGGGAGTTGGTGATGGACAGGGAGGCCTGGCGTACTGTGATTCATGGGGTCGCAAAGAGTCGGACACGACTGAGCGACTGAACTGAACTGAACTGATCTTGTAGACAACATATATAGGGGTCTTGTTTTTATGTCCATTCAGCCAGTCTTTGTCTTTTGGTTGGGGCATTCAACCCATTTACATTTAAGGTAATTATTGATAAGTATGATACCATTGCCATTTACTTTATTGTTTTGGGTTTGGGTTTATACACCCTTTTTGTGTTTCCTGTCTAGAGAATATCCTTTAGCATTTGTTGGAGAGCTGGTTTGGCGGTGCTGAATTCTCTCAGCTTTTGATTTCTCCTTCATATTTGAATGAGATCCTTGCTGGGTACAGTAACCTGGGCTGTAGGTTATTATCTTTCATCACTTTAGGTATGTCTTGCCATTCCCTCCTGGCCTGAAGAGTTTCTATTGAAAGATCAGCTGTTATCCTTATGGGAATCCCCTTGTGTGTTATTTGTTGTTTTTCCCTTGCTGCTTCTAATGTTTGTTCTTTGTGTTTGATCTTTGTTAATTTGCTTAATATGTGTCTTGGGGTGTTTCACCTTGGGTTTATCCTGTTTGGAACTCTCTGAGTTTCTTGGACTTGGGTGATTATTTCCTTCCCCATTTTAGGGAAGTTTTCAACTATTATCTCCTCAAGGTTTTTCTCATGGTCTTTCTTTTTGTCTTCTTCTGGGACTCCTATAATTCAAATGTTGGAGCATTTCATATTGTCCTGGAGGTCTCTGAGCTTGTCCCCATTTCTTTTAATTCATTTTTTTTCCTGTCTGATTCATTTATTTCTACCATTCTATCTTCTACTTCACTAATCCTCTCTTCTGCCTTCGTTATTCTACTATTTGTTGCCTCCAGAGTGTTTTTGATCTCATTTATTGCATTATTCATTATATATTGACTCTTTTTTTATTTCTTCTAGGTCCTTGTTAAACATTTCTTGCATCTTCTCAGTCCTTGTCTCTAGGCTATTTATCTGTGATTCCATTTTTACCTCAAGATTTTGGATCATTTTTACTATCATTATTCAGAATTCTTTATCAGGTAGATTCCCTATCTCTTCCTCTTTTGTTTGGTTTGGTGGGCATTTCTCCTGTTCCTTTACCTGCTGGGTATTCCTCTGTCCTTTCATCTTCGTTATATTGCTGAGGAGTTTGGGGTGGCCTTTCTGTATTCTGGCAGTTTGTGGAGTTCTCTTTATTGTGGAGTTTCCTCACTGTGGGTGGGGTTGTATCAGTGGCTTGTCAAGGTTTCTTGATTAGGGAGGCTTGTGTCTGTGTTCTGGTGGGTGGAGCTGGATTTCTTCTTTCTGGAGTGCCATGAAGTGTCCAGTAATGAGTTACGAGATGTCAATGGTTTTGCAGTAACTTTGGGCAGCCTGTATATTGAAGCTCAGGGCTCTGTTCCTGTTTGCTGGAGAATTTGCATGGTATGTCTTGCTCTGGAGCTTGTTGGCCCTTGGGTGGTGCTTGGTTTCAGTGTAGCTATGGAGGCGTTTGATGAGCTCCTATCAATTAATGTTCCCTGGATTCAGGAGTTCTCTGAAGTTCTCAGGGTTTGGACTTAAGCATCCTGCTTCTGGTTTTCAGTCTTATTTTTACAGTAGTATCAAGACTTCTCCTTCTATATAGCACCATTGATAAAACATCTAGGTTAAAGATGAAAAGTTTCTCCACAGTGAGGGACACCCAAAGAGGTTCACAGAGTTACATGGAGAAGAGAAGAGAGAGGAGGGAGTTAGAGGTGACTTGAATGAGATGAGGTGGAATCAAAAGAGGCGAGAGCAAGCTAGCCGGTAATCACTTCCTTATGTGCACTCCACAGTCTGGACCACTCAGAGATGTTCACGGAGTTATACAGAAAAGAGAAGAAGGAGGAAGGAGACAGAGGTGGCCAAGGGGATAAAGGGGGGAATGAAAAGGAGAGAGACAGATCCAGCCAATAATCAGTCTCCTGAGCACAGGCGGCTTCAACTGGTTCACTAAGCATGGCTGAGGGGAGTTACCCCACGTCTGAGATCAGGGGCAGAAGACGGGAGGATCCCATGCCTGAAGGGCGGTGGCCAAGAGGAGTTACCCCACGTTCAAGGTCATGGGCAGCGGCCGAGAGTGCCCGGCTGCAATGGTGCAAGATCGGCCGAGAGGAGCTACCCCATGTCCAAGGTTAGGGGCAGCGGCTGGGAGGACCTACCCCACATACCGGTCGGGGGAACAGCCGAGAAGGAAGTCAAGAAACACCTGGAGTAACAGGCAAATTTGGCCTTGGAATGTGGAATGAAACAGGGCAAAGACTAATAGAGTTTTGCCAAGAAAATGCACTGGTCATAGCAAACACCCTCTTCCAACAACACAAGAGAAGACTCTACACATGGACATCACCAGATGTTCAACACCGAAATCAGATTGATTATATTCTTTGCAGCCAAAGATGGAGAAGCTCTATACAGTCAACAAAAACAAGACCAGGAGCTCAGATCATGAATTCCTTATTACCAAATTCAGACTTAAATTGAAGAAAGTACGGAAAACCACTAGACCATTCAGGTTTGACCTAAATCAAATCCCTTATGATTATACAGTGGAAGTGAGAAATAGATTTAAGGGACTAGATTTGATACATAGAGTGCCTGATGAACTATCAAGGGATCAAGACCATCTCCATGGAAAAGAAAGGCAAAAAAACAAAATGGCTGTCTGGGGAGGCCTTACAAATAGCTGTGAAAAGAAGAGAAGCGAGAAGCCAAGGAGAAAAGGAAAGATATAAGCATCTGAATGCAGAGTGCCAAAAAATAGCAAGGAGAGATAAGAAAGACTTCTTCAGAGATCAATGCAAAGAAATAGAGGAAAAGAACAGAATGGGAAAGACTAGAGATCTCTTCCGGAGAAGGCAATCGCACCCCACTCCAGTACTCTTGCCTGGAAAATCCCATGGGCGGAGGAGCCTGCTAGGCTGCAGTCCATGGGGTCGCTAAGAGTCGGATACGACTGAGCGACTTCACTTTTACTTCTCACTTTCATGCACTGGAGAAGGAAATGGCAACCCACTCCAGTGTTCTTGCCTGGAGAATCTCAGGGACGGGGGAGCCTGGTGGGCTACCGTCTATGGGGTCGCACAGAGTCGGACACGACTGAAGCGACTTAGCAGCAGCAGCAGCAGAGATCTCTTCAAGAAAATTAGAGATACCAAGGGAACATTTCATGCAAAGATGGGCTCGATAAGGGAAGAAATGGTATGGACCTAACAGAAGCAGAAGATATGAAGAAGAGGTGGCAAGAATACACAGAGGAACTGTTCAAGAAAAAGATCTTCAAGACCAAGATAATCACGATGGTGTGATCACTCATCTAGAGCCAGACATCCTGGAATGTGAAGTCAAGTGGGCCTTAGAAAGCACCACTATGAACAAAGCTAGTGGAGGTGATGAAATTCCAGTTGAGCTGTTTCAAATCCTGAAAGATGATGCTGTGAAAGTGCCGCACTCCATATGCCAACAAATTTGGAAAACTCAGCAGTGGCCACAGGACTGGAAAAGCTCAGTTGTTTTTCTAAAGGCAATGACAAAGAATGCTCAAACTACTGCACAATTGCACTCATCTCACACGCTACTCAAGTAATGCTCAAAATTCTCCAAGCCAGACATCAGCAACACGTGAACCGTGAATTCCTGATGTTCAAGCTGGTTTTAGAAAAGGCAGAGGAACCAGAGATCAAATTGTCATCTGCTAGATCATGGAAAAAGCAAGAGAGTTCCAGAAAAACATCTATTTCTGCTTTCTTGACTATGCCAAAGCCTTTGACTGTGTGGATCACAATAAACTGTGGAAAATTCTGAAAGAGATGTGAATACCAGACCACCTGACCTGCCTCTTGAGAAATCTGTATGCAGGTCAGGAAGCAACAGTTAGAACTAGACATGGAACAACAGACTGGTTCCAAATAGGAAAAGGAGTACGTCAAGGCTGTATATTGTCACCCTGCTTATTTAACTTATGTGCAGAGTACATCATGAGAAACGCTGGGCTGGAAGAAACACAAGCTGGAATCAAAATTGCTGGGAGAAATATCAACAACCTGAGATATGCAGATGACATCACCCTATGGCAGAAAGTGAAGAGGAACTCAAAAGCCTCTTGATGAAAGTGAAAGAGGAGAGTGAAAAAGTTGGCTTAAAGCTCAACATTCAGAAAACGAAGATCATCACATCTGGTCCCATCACTTCATTGGGAATAGATGGGGAAACAGTGAAACAGTGTCAGACTGTATTTGGGGGGGCTCCAAAATCACTGCAGATGGTGACCACAGCCATGAAATTTAAAGATGCTTACTCCTTGGAAGACAAGTTATGACTAACCTAGATTGCGTACTCAAAAGCAGAGACATTACTTTGCCGACTAAGGTCTGTCTAGTCAAGGCTATGGTTTTTCCTCTGGTCATGTATGGATGTGAGTGTTGGACTGTGAAGATGGCTGAGAGCTGAAGAATTGATGCTTTTGAACTGTAATGTTGGAGAAGACTCTTGAGAGTCCCTTGGACTGCAAGGAGATCCAACCAGTCCATTCTGAAGGAGATCAGCCCTGGGATTTCTTTGGAAGGAATGATGCTAAAGCTGAAACTCCAGTACTTTGGCCACCTGATGCGAAGAGTTGACTCATTGGGAAAGACTTTGATGCTAGGAGGGAATGGGGGCACGAGGAGAAGGTGACAACAGAAGATGAGATGACTGGATGGCATCACGGACTCGATGGACATGAGTCTGAGTGAAATCTGGGAGTGGGTGATTAACAAGGAGGCCTCGCGTGCTGCAATTCTTGGTATCACAAAGAGTCAGACACAACTGAGTAACTGAACTGAACTGAAGTGTTCTCCCCCGTCTGGAACACACAGAGATTCACAGAGTTGGGTAGAGAAGAGAAGTGGGAGGAAGGAAACAGAGGCGACCTCGTGGAGAAAAAGGAGAGTCCAAAGGAGGAGAGAACAGACAAGCCAGTAATCTTGCTCTCAAGTAAAAATGGTTACTGAAGATTGGGTTTTTGAAGGTATAATATTGATAACAAATACCAAAAAGTAAAGATTAAAAATCTAGAGTAGAGGTTGTATTTTTAAAAATACAATATTAAAGAAAAGAAGAAGAAATTAAAAAGTCACAAGAATTATATATATATATATATATATGAAGTTTGCTTTAAAAATAGGGTCTTTTTTTTGAAAAGTAATAGTAGGTTATAAAAATGAAAATTAAAGGAGTAATAGAGGACTTACAATTTTTAAAAGTTTTAAAAAAAGAAAAAGAAAAGAAAAAAGAGAATGATTGTACATATAGTAGATATATCTAGAACTTTCTCTGGTGTTGTTGTGGGCAGTGTGGGTTCAGTTAATTTTCAGATAGTTTCTTGCTCCAGCTTATATTTCTCAAGATCTATAGGCCTCTTCCTGTGTAGTTGGTACTAACGACAGAGTTGTAATCTATTGCACCTGTCATTTCCAAGGCGGTTCCCTCTGTTTTAGCTTCTTCTGTTTGCTGGTCTCTTCAGTGACTGATTTCTGCCCTGACACAAGGGGGGCGGTTTGGTTTGGTTCAGTCGCTCAGTCGTGTCCGACTCTTTGTGACCCCATGAATCGCAGCACGCCGGGGCTCCCTGTCCATCACCAACTCCCAGAGTTCATTCAGACTCACGTCCATCGAGTCCATGATGCCATCCAGCCATCTCATCCTCTGTTGTCCCCTTCTCCTCCTGCCCCCAATCCTTTCCAGCATCAGGGTCTTTTCCAATGAGTCAACTCTTCGCATGAGGTGGCCAAAGTACTGAAGCTTCAGCTTCAGCATCATTCCTTCCAAAGAAATCCCAGGGCTGATCTCCTTCAGAATGGACTGGTTGGATCTCCTTGCAGTCCAAGGGACTCTCAAGAGTCTTCTCCAACACCACAGTTCAAAAGCATCAATTCTTCTGCGCTCAGCCTTCTTCACAGTCCAACTCTCACATCCATACATGACCACAGGAAAAACCATAGCCTTGACTAGACGGACCTTAGTTGGCAAAGTAATGTCTCTGCTTTTGAATATACTATCTAGGTTGGTCATAACTTTTCTTCCAAGGAGTAAGCGCCTTTTAATTTCATGGCTGCAGTCACCATCTGCAGTGATTTTGGAGCCCCAAAAAACAAAGTCTGACACTGTTTCTACTGTTTCCCCATCTATTTCCCATGAAGTGATGGGGCCAGATGCCATGATCTTTCCAAGGGACTCTCAAGAGTCTTCTCCAACACCACAGTTCAAAAGCATCAATTCTTCTGCGCTCAGCCTTCTTCACAGTCCAACTCTCACATCCATACATGACCACAGGAAAAACCATAGCCTTGACTAGACGGACCTTAGTTGGCAAAGTAATGTCTCTGCTTTTGAATATACTATCTAGGTTGGTCATAACTTTTCTTCCAAGGAGTAAGCGTCTTTTAATTTCATGGCTGCAGTCCCCATCTGCAGTGATTTTGGAGCCCCCCAAAATAAAGTCTGACACTGCTTCTACTGTTTCCCCATCTATTTCCCATGAAGCGACGGGACCAGATGAAATGCTCTTCGTTTTCTGAATATTGAGCTTTAAGTTACCGTGAGCACACGCCAGTGTTATTTGTTTGCAGTGTCCCTCCCTCCCCACAGCACAACTGAACAAGTGAGCCTGAAAAAAGTGTCCACCACTGCCCCCCTTGGTGGACACTTTTTAGGCTCACTTGTTCAGTCGTGCTATGGGGAGGGAGGGACACTGCAAACAAATAAGACTGGCTTGTGCTCGCAGTGTCTAAGCCACACTGGCCCTGGCCCCGCTCATGGCACACACAGCTCATGCTATAGGTTGCTCTGCTGAGAACCGTCTGAGGTCGGCCTGGGGCTGCATGCACCTCCCAGGTCTAGGCCGCTCAGGCTCAGGCACTCAGGTAGTCCTCAGAGGCGCAGACTTGGTTGGGCCTGCGTTTTGTGCCCTTCCCAGGTCCGAGTAGCTCAGGTGTTTGGCGAGCACGGTTGCTGCAACTTACCACCTCACCCTTTCCTGCTGCTCAGTTTTCTGGGTGTACAACTGGTGCACCTTCTCAGGCTAACGATGACTGTCCAGAATCCCAAGAAGTCTTAGTTAGCAAAAAAGCCTGCTTGCACTTTGGTAGACAATGTCTCTCTGGGGCTGCAATTGTCCCCTTCCGGCCCTTCCGGCTCTGGCTGCCTGTCACCAGAGGGGGATGGTCTGCAGCTGGCTAATTCTGTTCCATCCTTTGTTCTGTGCGTGGTCCTGTCGGTGTCTTCTGTTAGAGCTTTTCGCGTGGTAGCTATCCCACAGTTTGGTTTGCTAGCCCAAGTTAGTTCACTCTGGTTACCCTCGGGGCATTCGGGCCTGATCCTTAAAAAGCAATGCAGCCCGCACCTCCCTGCCCAGGCTCCACTTGCTAGTGGCTGATGCAGGGTCTGCGCTGCTTCACTGCTAGAGGAGTTACCGTTGGGCTCGTAATCTGTGGGTTTTAATTATTTATTTATTTTTCCTCCCTGTTATGTTGCCCTCTATGCTTCCGAGGCTCACCACAGACTTGGCAGTGAGAGTGTTTCCTGGTGTTTGGAAACTTCTCTCTTTTTAAAACTCCCTTCCCAGGATGGAGCTCCCTCCCTACCACTTTTCTCTTTTTTTGTCTTTTATATTTTTACCTACCACTTTTCCAAGACAATAAGCTGCTTTTCTGGGTGCCTGATGTCCTCTGCAAGCATTCAGAAGTTGTTTTGTGGAATTTACTCAGCATTGAAATGTTCTTTTGATGAATTTGTGGGGGAGAAAGTGGTCTCCCTGTCCTATTCCTCTGCCGTCTTAGGACCGCCCCCTCTAACACCTTTTGAGGAAGATGGCCCTTTTAATTCTTCATCATAGAGTACATCATGAGAAATGCTGGGCTAGAGGAAGCACAAGCTGGAATCAAGATTCCTTGGAGAAATGTCAATAACCTCAGATATGCAGATGACACCACTCTTATGGTAGAAAGTGAAGAAGAACTAAAGAGCCTCTTGATGACAGTGAAAGATAGTGGGAAAAGTTGGCCTAAAGCTAAACATCCAGAAAACTAAGATCATGGCATCTGGTTCCATCACTTCATGGTAAATAGATAGGGAAACAGTGGAAACAGTGGCTGACTTTATTTTTCTGGGCTCCAAAATCAGTGCAGATGGTGATTGCAGCCATGAAATTAAAAGATGTTTACTCCTTGGAAAGAAAGTTATGACCAACCTAGACAGCATATTGAAAAGCAGAGACATTACTTTGTCAACAAAGGTCCATATACTCAAGGCTATGGACTTTCCAGTAGTCATGTATGGATGTGAGAGTTGGACATAAGGAAAGCTGAATGCAGAAAAATTGATGCTTTTGAACTGTGGTGTTGGAGAAGACTCTTGAGAGTCTCTTGGACTGCAAGGAGATCCAACCAGTCCATCCTAAAGGAGTCAGTCCTGGGTGTGCATTGGAAGGACTGATGTTGAAGCTGAAACTCCAATACCTTGGCCACCTTGTGTGAAGAGCTGACTCATTTGAAAAGACCCTGATGCTGGGATAGATTGAGGGCAGGAGGAGAAGGGGACGACACAGTATGAGATGGTTGGATGGCATCACTGACTTGATGGACATGGGTTTGGGTGGACTCTGGGAGTTGGTGATAGACAGGGAGGCCTGGCGTGCTGCAATTCATGGGATCGCAAGGAGTCAGACAGGACTGAGCTACTGAACTGACCTGAATTGAACATTGATATTTAATGATAAGACCAGGGTTTGATACTGTTCTTATTCGATTCAGAGCCCTTCATAAAACAGCTGAGAGAAGGAAACTTCTTGCCCATCTGTTTCTATTCATTCTCTCACTAAGGATGTAGCTTGACAGACCTGGTACCAGTTCAACTTGTAGAAGAAGGAAACACTCAGGTTAGCTCTCTGGCAGAGTGTGAGAGAAAGATATGGAATCTAACAAAACTCCATACATAGTTGGTGCTTGACACAAACCGTCTCAGATCTTTTAAAACCATTTCCAAGCATTTACAATCAGAAAGGATGAGGAAGAGCTGGCATTGATTGGACCCTCAGTTATGGATGAATCATTTATAGGTGAAGATGGGAGGGAATAAGAATTGTAGGGAACATACAGCCAGGAGATAGTGTCATGTAGGTGGAAGTGTGTACCCAGCTGATTCCACTGGTGTTTTCAACGTACAATTTTGTCAAGATTGGGAAGACAGTAGGCAAGGTGAGAGCAGAACACCTGGGCAGACAGGTTTCATACTGGGACCAGGATTCTAGAAAGGTCTTTAACCTCTGATATGAACCTCGTCTGTAAGAGAAGGTCACTGTTAGTTACACTGAGATACTCAGTGTAGCATCCACCCAGAGCCCAGCACACAGTAGGTGCTCACTAGCAAGTTGGAGAGGCAGCTGACTCTGCCCTACTGTGGGGTCATTAAGACAGAGGCTCAGTCCACCTGAGGCATCCACTGCCCTTCTAGCTGGTCCATGATCGCTCTAGCTCAAGCACCTCCAAGGCCTTCTGGGGATGAATTCCTAACCCTAGGACAGGACAGTAGTCCCCCAGACAGCAGGCAGTAATTCTTCGGGACCCTGTCTGCACTGCCCAATCCCATCTCCATAGACGTTTGCTGCACAAAGGCCTAAACCTTAGCCTCGTGTTCCCTAAACCTCACCTTGACCCTGACTCTTAAACGAGTCTAACCTATGTGTGCTCTGACCATTCCCTCCTCTCTGCCTTTGCTCTCTCACAACTCCCACATTCCCACCTCTCCCATCTTTTGACCCTAGCAAAGTCCATTCCACCTGAGAGGGTGAGACTTGGGCAGCCCACGTGGTTGCTGACACATCTGTACTGACTGACCCATTGTCAACTATCACTTCATCATCATCTAGGAGTGTCACCAGGTTAGGCCTCAGTAGGTACTTTGTCCCCTGTGGGTAATGATGTTTGAGAACTTGTTCCAGGTCAACAGCAGCCTGCTTTTAGGAGGAGACTCCAGCTCTGCCCAATCCTGAGGGCCTCTGAGTCTCTCTACTATACCTGACAGCTCCTGTTCTCCTCTGGCTGTCTGAGTCAGCCTGTGTGTTGTTGGGAGATCTTCTCACAAGGGCAAGTCCCTTCGGGCAGGCTGGGGACACAGAGGGATGTCAGACAGCAGGTGCTGTGTAGTGTTAGACCCTTGCTCTGCAGCTCCTGGCTTTCTGTATTCATGGGGATGCTGATGGCTTAACAAACACTCCAGTATCAGTGCTTAAGACATTAAAGCATATTTTTGTTCAGGTAAACTCCTGCACCTCCCTCCATCCTCCCTAATGCCAGCCCTGCCTTTTGGAGGAGCCCCTCCTCTGGGGAGGTGCTCAGCAGATCTCCAAGTGTTGGTTTCTGGGGACATTGTACTTGAGCTTGTGGGCTTCCAAGAGATTTTCCAGCTCCTTCACGTAGCACTGGTGAAGCCTGTCCACCTCCTCCTGGGAGGATGCAGTGTCTTCTGTACCTCGATGGGTTTCCCCACTGCAAGACACAGAGGTGAGTGGTGATACAGAGTAGGAACCACTGAAGGTGCAGGGATCTTGGTGTTCCCACTAGAATGGTCATCTGAGCAGGTAAGCACTCTAACTCCCTCCCTTTCAATTCTATTTTGCCTTATAGATTCTAAGATGTTGGGTCAACTTCAAGATTCTGATATATCAACAATACAGCCAGGTGGTATTTGCATGCATTATCTCTTATGTTATCCTAACAATCCTATGGGGATATAACCTGGTATTATTCCTGTTTGACTCCTGAGGAAATGAGGCCCAGCGAGGTTAAATAGCTTGTTCAAGGTCGCATAGCCAGGAAAAATCAGTACCAGGGTATAAGCCCTGGAGATGTGCGCTTAGCCTCAAGGAAAGTTGAATCTGGGATTCTTAGATGCCATGATTGGAACAGCTTGTATCTATGGAAGAAGGTGGATCAGAAAGCAGCTGCCATGTCTTCTCTTGGGAATGGTCTTGTGGTAGGAGCACTATAAACATTCATGAATGTGCACCACACAACGCAAAGGAAGTCTGATAGAGGGGGTTGCCTGTACTCAACAAAGAAATGACCGGGTGAGTAGAGGTGAACAGCTCTATTAGTACTGCCATTGGAAACTAGTTGGAATTCAAGAAGAAAGCAAATCATTGAAAAATGGTGCTAAGTCTATGGAATAAAGCCCATGCCCATTATTTACAAGGAAATCCCTCTGGCTCTCCTTTGGAACCTGCTGATTGCTACTTTACACACAATTCTAGCAGATCTGCAAAGGCCTTGTATCTACCTTTTCCAATTACTGTCATTAGACTCTGTGGTCAGAATTATACCCTCCTTCTCTTGCATAATAAAAAGTCAAATACCCTTATCAAACTTCAACTTTGTTACCAAGGGCAGGGTGATCTCTTGGAAGTGATTTACCTTCTGTGGGTCTATGTTTGCAATCAATAAAATGGGGATGAGAGGCTCTCCTCACAAGTTGTGGGAAAATTAAACCACTGCATGTAAGGAGCCAGTGCAGTGTCTGACACAAGCAGGGGCACAGTGATCAGTAGAAGCTACTGGCCGTTGTACCCCTGTTACTCTTCTCATTCTAGACTGCCTTTCATAGGCTTACTTGCTGGTGTGTCTGTTTCACACACCAGAAAGCATGCCCCACAAAGTCAAGAGTGTACTGCTCTATGTCCAGGTCTCTTTGCCACAAAAGCCCAGGCCTCTTACTCTATAGCCCTTCCCCTCCCAGCCCGGGTCTAGGCTCACCCACAGAGGTGATGGGCTGGTGGTAGGGCATAAGACCAAAGCTGTACTGGAAGACTACACGGCCATAGAAGAGAGGGATGGTACCTCTAATGATCCTGTGAATTCGGTCCTGAAACCACCGCAACCAGGAACCAGGAGAGTTCTCAACCTGGTCATAGATGTCATTCTCCCCAAAGGAGAAGATCGGCACCAGATCTGCCCTAGAGAGAGACAGGAAAGAGGGCATGTGGAGGAGCAAGAAGGCATAAGCTGGTCACCTAGCTTCCTGAAGGGACCTAGTGAGCAGGATCTGGAGGAGAGGACAGAGCCTTGGGACAAAAGTAGGAGGCCTCGGGTGTCTCCCAGACCTGCCAGGGCTTCTTTTATAACTTCAAGCAGATCATGGCTCTTTTCAGGGTCAATGACTGGCACTTGGATTGTTACTGAGTCCATGCTCACTCTGCTTGTCACAAGATAGGCTAGTGAATCTGAGACAAAGTGTCGGGACGAGGAAGGAACTTTATTTGGAGTGGCTGACCAAGAAGATAGCAAGCTAGTGCTTCCAAATAACCATGCTAAAGGGCCAGGTTGCCAAGTTCTTATGGATCATAGATTGGGATATAGGTGAGAAAACAAACTAAACAGACTATTTGATCCTTGCAAGTGTCCCAGAATGGCAAACCTCAGGCAGGGGAATGTGTTAGTATTTCCTTACAGTCCTTTCAGTTCAGTCGCTCAGTCATGCTCAACTCTTTGTGACCCATTACTGCAACATACCAGGCCTCCCTGTCCATCACCAAGTCCAGGAGTTTACCCAAATTCATGTCCATTTAGTCGGTCATGCCATTCAACCATCTCATCCTCTGTCATCTCCTTCTCCTCCTGCCCTCAATCTTTCCCAGCATCAGGGTCTTTTCAAATGAGTCAGCTCTTCGCACAAGGTGGCCAAAGTATTGGAGTTTCAACTTCAACATCAGTCCTTCCAATGTACACCCAGGACAGATCTCCTTTAGGATGGACTGGTTGGATCTTTTTGCAGTTGAAGGGACTCTCAAGAGTCTTCTTCTCCAACACCACAGTTCAAAAGCATCAATTCTTCAGCACTCAGCTTTCTTTATAGTTCAACTGTCATATCGATACATGACTACTGGGAAAACGATAACCTTGACTAGACATACCTTTGTTGGCAAAGCAATGTCTCTGCTTTTCAATATGCTATCTAGGTTGGTCGTAACTTTCCTTCCAAGGAGTAAGCGTCTTTTAATTTCATGGCTGCAATCACCAACTGCAGTGATTTTGAAGCCCCCAAAATTAAAGTCTGACACTGTTTCCCCATCTATTTCCCACGAAGTGATGAGACCGGATGCCATGATCTTAATTTTCTGAATGTTGAGCTTTAAGTCAACTTTTTCACTCTCCTCTTTCATTTTCATCAAGAGGCTTTTTAGTTCCTCTTCATATCTGGCGTCATCTGCATATCTGAGGTTATTGATATTTCTCCTGGCAATCTTGATTCCAGCTTGTGCATCTTCCAGCCCAGCATTTCTCATGATGTACTCTGCATATAAGTTAGATAAGTAGGGTTACAATATACAGCCTTGACGTACTCCTTTTCCTATTTAGAACCAGTCTGTTGTTCCATGTCCAGTTCTAACTGTTGCTTCTGACCATACATATTTCTTAAGAAGCAAGTCAGGTGGTCTGGTATTCTCATCTCTTTAAGTATTTTCCACAGTTTATTGTGATCCACACAGTCAAAGGCTTTGGCATAGTCAATAAAGCAGAAAATATGTTTTTCTGGAACTCTCTTGCTTTTTCCATGATCCAACAGATGCTGGCAATTTGATCTGTGTTTCCTCTGCCTTTTCTAAAGCCAGCTTGAACATCTGGAAGTTCACAGTTCATGTGCAATTGTGCGGTAGTCTGAGCATTCTTTGAGCCTTTCTTTGAGATTGGAATGAAAACTGACCTTTTCCAGTCCTATGGCCACTGCTGAGTTTTCCAAATTTGCTCGCATATTGAGTGCAGCACTTTCACAGCATCATCTTTTAGGATTTGAAATAGCTCAATTGGAATTCCATCACATCCAGTAGCTCTGTTCGTAAGTGATCTTAAGGCCCACTTGACTTCACATTCCAAGATGTCTGGCTCTAGGTGAGTGATCACACCATCATGATTATCTGGGTGGTAAAGATCTTTCTTGTACAGTTCTCTACAGGTGAGCAACTCAGGTTATTTTCCTTTGGCAGCCCATTGTGTGTGCCTACAGTAAGAAAAGCTGCAAGATGAGGGTTAAACTCACAGAGGCAGGTCTAGCACCAATTCAAAATTAAACCTTTCTGGTTACAGGATCATGAGAGACAAACCAGAATACTGCTGAGAATCCTCCAAGATAAAAAAATGTCTGCAGACTTTCTGGAAAAATGTCCTCCAGTACTATGCCCCAAACTCACCCAGATTCTCTGGGTCTCAGATGTACTACAAGCTTTCAGCAATATGACGTTTGAGATGGGGCATAAACTAATCCCTTTAGTTACAAAATCTTCCTTCTAGAATCTTCTCTGGATATGTGGGTCTGAGACAGTGCATCTATCACCAACATAAAATCTTCACTGCTAATGAATGGAGACTCTGCCTGCCAAAATAGGATCTGTATTTGCCTCTGCAGTCTTCCCTCTAAACTACAAGCCTTGCCAATCTCCAGTTGAAACCTGAGCCCTCTCCCCAATACCCGTGCATCAGGGCGAGCCTGATGAAGCCCTTGCGGTTCCTCAGCACCAGCTTATAGGCTCCAGGCCTGGTGTTCAGTACTCCTGGACACCCCCAACAATGATGGATAGCAGGTTGCCGCTTCCTTTCCTGCTGAAAATGTAAGCAGCACTCTCCTTGTCTGATGAGACCAGCCCTGGGGAGAGAGGAAAGCGGTCGCGTACAATGTGAAGGGGGCAAGCACGGTTCAGGAGTATGTGACTTGGGCTCTCCCCCACTCCCCAACTGGGAGTCCCCTGATGACAGGCACTGAGCAGTACCCCTTTTCCCAATACTCCCACCAAGGTCATCACTGAGCACAGAGCTGTGGGAAATGCTTCTTTGGGTCTCATCTCCTTGTCTACTACACATTCACTTGGAAGAAGCATAGAACAATTGGCCATCCTCATTAAAAATCCCTCCTCTGTCTTCAGCCCCCATAGTCCTGGGATAGAAAGAGAGGAAAAAATCACCTGAAGACATGAGGTAATCCCTGTAGACTGGGACCCAGAAACACCAGTGCATCATCATCACATGTGAGCGGATGCCTGGGAAAGCAGAGGAGAAGCCCGTGCCCTCTGTGCAGAGGTTGATAAAAGCTCCAGTGGCGAGGACCCCATGAGGGTGGAAGCCAGCGAGGTAGTTCCGGGAGGGGTCCAGCTCGGCAGTCTTGACCAGCTGCAGGCACAGCAATCTGGTGTTTTGGGGCTGCATCCACTCCCCCCCAAAACCCCACTCCGATCTACCTGCTAAGTTTCTGTGCTGATCTTTTCTATGTGTCCCCTGTGCCCAAGTGCTATCACACCCCATGTGAGTGTCCTGTGGTGAGAGATGGCCTATCTGAGAATCCTTAACATCAGTGCAAGTATGAAGCAGAGAAGATGCTCAGGGAGACTGTGGAATGAAAGAGAGAGAACAGACTCACAAATGGATGAAGCCAATACCCTCTGCCTGGGAGGAAGACCCCTGTCCAAGGCAGTGGTGGGAATCCTGGGAAGAAGACTGGAGACAGGCCATTGTCCCATGTGAAGGGAGACCTTGTCCCAGGCAGAGCCCTACCAGAATGAAGGAGTCATCAAGGGAGGAGTGAGCCTCTCACCAAGTTTTGTGGAATCTGGTGTCATGTCCCGAGTAAAGAGCTGGACTCCTGAGTCCCTGTGATTCAATGTAAGAGATCCCAGGATGCTGAAAGTAGAGGTTGGGAGGAGGGCCATGAAGTCTCTAGTGATGCCCAAGGTGTGGGTGGAGAGGAGTCAGAGAGGTGTCCTGTCAAGTCTGCAGCACTTCCTAACACCAGGTCACAGCCTGCCCACAGCACTGCACCCCTGCTCCGGCCTTCACCTCTGTAGACACTGCTGTTCCTGTAGACACTGCTGTTCCTGGATATGAAATCTTACACAAAAACCCAGCTCCTGAACTGATCATCAGGATGAAGGCGAATCAATTATCATCAGGGAAACACTGCCGGATTCTTCACCATTACCTTTTTAGGAAGCCCATAAGATGCATTTAGAAAGCTCCAGTGCTCAGAAGTAGTCTCCTAAATTCTCTAGAAACTCTACCATTAGGCTCTAGCTCATAGCGTCACAGCACAAAGGACTGTGAGTGGAGTACCCCAGCAGAATTGTTAACACAAGGAATGTTGCTTGCCTGCCTTCAAGTCAGCAACCACTGTAGCTGCAACTGACAATGGGCCTTGAAACGAATTCAGGATGGAAGAAAATAGGACACTGGTCACAGAGGGTGAGGATGCACATACAGGAAATATTGCAGTGAGCCCAGATTTTGTTTCTCATCATATGTAGAAAAACATGAAAATCATTAACTGGAGATGTCTGCTTTTTGACTGGCAGTAATCTTTTGATGTTTAGCTACATGGCTGGTTTGGTTTTGTTTTTTCCAACAAAGCCCCATAAGTACTGACTTCTCCGGTCCCTTTTAGAACAGCTCCTCAGAGATTTCTGAGAGGCTATCTCTGAATACAATCCCCAGGAAGGCATAGGAACAAAACACCTGACAACTCTAAGGTTGTACACTTGTTTCCAGTAGACAGCAGAGCCTCCCTGAACCCCCTGTCCATGGCCACCAAAGATCCCTGCAGGGCCGCTCTGTTGAGGTGTGTGGATGACTTGGAAGTTGTCCTGGGAGGTGACAAGAGTCAGACTGTGAGCCACAGCGCCTCCTGCAGGCCTCAGTCCAGGACTGAGGGACAGTCCAGGACAGGGAGATGAAAGTGCATGTCATCTCTCCCTCTGCTGGCCGCTCGGTGGTACTGCCCGCCCTCAGCAGCTATTCTTGCCACAGGCCTGCAGGGGTCTACAATCCCGAACTCGGTGCTCACGAAATTTCTGCAAAAATGTTTCCCACAATGACACTAGTGTCTTATGTGAGAAATACTCTGGAGGAGATACCTGGTTACAGGAGGGACAGAGCAGACACAGATAAGACTGGCACAGAGACGCTCAGCAGAGTTTTCTGCCAGATGTGCAAAAGACAGTAGTTCCAGGGCTGATAGGAGAGCCAGATGCTGTCCTCAGAAGCCCCAGATCACCTGATGTCTCATGGAATCCACACAACCCAATGATGTATGTGGCAGCATTTCCACTCTACACATGAAGAAACTGAAGCTCAGAGCGCATGTGTAACTCACCTAAGGTCATACATCTGGCATGTTGCAGACCCGTATTACAACCTATGATGTCCACTCCCAGAGGTGACACAGTCTGCATTCTTCTCTCCTGTGTCCAGAGAGGACCACCTGTCCCTGCCTGGCACCTCTCTGTGTCCACATTGCCTTCCCCTTCCTGTCCCCACTAGATAATTAACCATCACAACTGCTTACATCCAAGGGTTTAGCCTGTCTGGGATTCAGGAATGGAGCAAAAGTCAGTTCACCAAAATTCAGGGACCTGCATCCCTAAGAACTGATCCTTGGGCCCAGGGTCCAGGGTACAAAATGGACATGAGGTACTATGAGCCAGAGATCAGAGATTAAGAGATAGGCAGAAGAGGAGGAACTGGGCTGTTTAGTGGATCCCTGGGGAAACTGAGATTCAGAATGAGCAAAGCTCTGTCCCAGAACACATAACATATCAAACACACAGGGGCAGGACACACCCTGAGGGCTCTCTGCTCTCTTTCTATTCTCAGAGCCAATGCACACACTTTAAAAGCAGTAAAAGAACCTGCTCTGTATCCTCGCTCACACCTTCTTCCCTATCAGTGTATCAGTATCATCATCTGAATAAGTGTCAGCCAGATGCTCTGAAAGCTTTTCTCCATTACAGATTCCTTCACACCAAACTTAGACTGTGGAGGGATTTACACCTGTCAGATACAGAAGTGCGTGGCACTACATGGCCTACTGGGTTCCTCAAGTCGTGTTCATTCATCAGTTGCCATAGTGGCCTCACCTCACTGAAGTTGGACAACCATAGTCAGACAAGAGCTGATTCTTACCCTAGCCACATAGTGGTAGAAGCCTGTCTCCTGTTCCGGGCCCAGTATTCTGCTCACTGCACACAGGGTCACACTTCCACATGGTTCCTCGCTCACACCTTCTTCCCTATCAGTGTATCAGTATCATCATCTGAATAAGTGTCAGCCAGATGCTCTGAAAGCTTTTCTCCATTACAGATTCCTTCACACCAAACTTAGACTGTGGAGGGATTTACACCTGTCAGATACAGAAGTGCGTGGCACTACATGGCCTACTGGGTTCCTCAAGTCGTGTTCATTCATCAGTTGCCATAGTGGCCTCACCTCACTGAAGTTGGACAACCATAGTCAGACAAGAGCTGATTCTTCCCCTAGCCACATAGTGGTAGAAGCCTGTCTCCTGTTCCGGGCCCAGTATTCTGCTCACTGCACACAGGGTCACACTTCCACATGGACATGTGGGGACTATGGTCCTGACCACTCCCTAGTCAGCCCCTTACTCACCGAGATGGGGAAATAGTCCTTCGTGTACTTCCATATGGTCCAGTGCCTTATGAAAGCACTCTGCCTGCCCCCCTGCTGTGGAGTGTCTCGATCCAGGTACCACCAGATCGCATACAGGATACTGATGATCCAGAATCTTGTGAACAGGAGGCCAGTGAAGACTACACAGAATATCAAGTCTGGGAAGGGAAGCAGGACCCATAAGTGGTCAGAGGTATGAAGGAACGAGCTCTCCTGGTATACCCAGCTCTAGCAGCACTGTCCATTCCAGCCCTCCTCCTAGAAGGAAGAGACCAGCTTCTCAAAGTTTTGAGGAGAAGAGAATGCTGTAAACACCACCAGTGTCACATTTAGAGCCTGGATTTGAAACCAGGTGGCCTAATTTCAAACTTGCATTTTCCCACTGTACAGTTCACTTATTCATTTGAGTCTTCCCCCTCCACCTCCCTCTCTGTCTGTACACCAGATGCTCAAAAGAGGCCTAATGGAGATGTGACTAGATGAACTCTTTCTGGCATCCATTGTTTAGAACCCCAGAGAAAAGGTATTCTTTCTACATAGCCCACTTCCTGTCTATCCACAGCCCATCTTTCCACAGATAAATCCCACCACATTCTCCCTTTAGTTAAAGACCCCCCATGACTTCTTATAACTTTGACGCTCAGCTCAAGCAACCCAGCCCGAACTCAAGCTCCTCACTGGTGGCCTAGACCCTCTCTTGTTCAGTCTCACTCATTACATGCACCTCATGCTCCAGCTACACTAAGTTACTCAGTTGATAAAATTCCCTGAGCTCTAGCCTTTGCTGAGCTCTTTCCTTGCTGCCAGGCCCTGTCCTGCTGAAGGAAGGAGGGAGGAAGAGGGCAACTCAGGCCTGGTCTGTTCATCAGGATTGCAGCAGGGCTAGAAACAGCCCGAGTGAGCAATTCCTCCTAGACATGATTCTAAGTCCCTTCACAGGCTAACCCTGGTTTTGACTCAGGGTCAGGTGGTCTTTGGGACTGTCTTTAATCTGGTGCTAATTGAGTCTCTCTGTTAGAGAACATTGCATTCTCTCCATTCCATTCCTTCCACTCAACACCCTTTGCTCATACTCATAAAGAAGTGCATCCTCCAATGGTAGTCCATTTGAAAGTAGGGTAAACTGGGACTGTCATTCACGTCCAACTTCATGGAGCAGGGGATTTCTGACCCAGTCTGAATAGTGCATGTGTGGGCACTAAGTTGCTCCAGTTATGTCTGACTCTTTGCAACCCTGTAGAGTGTAGCCCTCCAGGCTCCACCGTTCATAGGATTCTCCAGCCAAGAATACTGGAGTTAGTTGCCATGCTCTCCTCTCGATGATCTTCCAGACTCTGGGATCAAACCAGGATCTCCTGTGGCTCCTGCACTGCAGGCAGTTTCTTTACATCTGAGGCACTGGGGAAGCCCAGTCTGAGTAGTAGCAAAATGCATAAATCAAAGTAGTTTGGGGCTCACAGAGGCTCACTTTCTTCAGAGCACCTCCAACCTGTCAGGTGCTGGTGGTTAAGCCGGGAACAATAGACAGGAATTGCTGCCCTCCTGATACTGGCTTCAGGGTTGTGTTTGGAGTGCTTTGTTTTGTCCTTTCAATTATAATGATGGTAAAATATGTTTACCATATACTAGTCATCGAAATGACTCTTTGGTATTTTATTATTGTTTTTAAGTTTTCATTAGAGTATAGTTCATTTACATGTCATATTAGTTTCAGTTGTATAGAAAATAAACCTGTTTATTCATATACATATTGACTCTTTTTTTTTTTAATTTAATCCTTTCCTATACAGATCATTACAGAGCACTGAGGAGAGATCCCTGTGCTTGCAGCAGATTCTTATTGTTATCTGTTTTATATACAGTAGTGTTGTGAATCCAAATCTTTCAATTTATCCTTCCCCCCATACCCTGGTAACCACAGGTTTTTTTCTACTTCTGTTTTGTAATTACTACTCTGTACCTCTTTTTGATTCTGCATATAAGTGATAGCATGTGATATTTGTCTTTCTTTGACTATCTTCTCTCAGTTTGACAATCTCTAGTTTCATACATGTTACTGAAAATGACGTTCATATGTTCCTTTTTATGACTGAGTAATATTCCATTGTCTATGTTAATGCATCTTCTTTATGCATTACTCTAATGGATATTTAGATGGCTTCCACCTCCTAGCTATTGTAAACGTGCTGTTATGAACACTGGGGAGATTGCATCTTTTCAAATAATGGGCTAATGACAGAGATCTTATGAAGAACAGTATAGAGATTTCTTATGAAACTATTAGAATACAATAGGACCGAGTAACCCCTCTCTTGGACATATACTCAAAATGATTTTGGAGTCAATTTGGTGTAATTAAATTAACTCACATTGTTGTATAACTATATCAACCTTCATCTCAGAACTCTTCCTCTTCCTAAACTGAATCTATGTACCCACAAATTTAGAACTTCCATCCAGGTCAAGAGAATAAAACCAATTTGTTAATAGCAGTTTGTTGTAGGGTAGGATTTGGGGGAAATCCTTAACTTTTAGAACATACATTTTGTTTTGATGTGTTAGAATAGCATGTATTTGTTTCTTAGTGAGAAAAAAAATTTTTAAATGTGGGCACTTCTACTTGATCAGAAAGAACTCCCCCATCTAAACATCTCCCTCACTCTGGCCTCTCCTTTAAGTACTGTCAGCAGGCAAAATCCTAACTTGGGTGCATTTTCAGCCCCTAAAGAAAGAAAACACCTTCTTTCCCTCATAACGACAAGAAGGAAAGATGTAAAATCCCACTTTACTGAGGCCCAGAGAGGGTATTCAGATTGGCTAACCTCATACAGAAAACTAGCAGGATGAGTGGTAGTTTCAATTCTACTATTATGTCCATATCATGCTCCCAACATTCATTCATTCAACAAGCATTTATCAACATTAACTCTTCTAGGAGATGGAGAAACAGATGAGAACAAGACCAACTATCTGAAAGGAGCTTACCTTCCCGCCTGAGTGTGTGAATTCTAGAGAAGAGGAAAGAAACAGAATAACAAGTAACCCACTGGAAAGTACTTGTTGCTGGGGCCTGAGTCCTGAGTAACAGGTCCCCGTTGACCTTTTTGGCCACATCTTTGCCCCTCCCCAAAGAACTGTGCTAAGCCAGCATGAAGCATCTGCTCATATGCACATATGTGCAACATTTACTGGCCTCCTGGGAAAACTTACTTTCCTGATGGCTTATACATTCTGCCTTGTAGATTCATCTAATATCTTTGGAAAAGAGCCCCTTCTCTCCACCCACTGCCAGCCTCCCTAGACCAGGGTAAGTAATCTTTTAAAGAGCCAAATTGTAAGCATTTCAGACAATGGGGCTCAAGAGGCAACATGGAGGATATTGCATAGGCACATAATCATTTAAAATATAAGCATTTAAAATGTAAAAGCCATACTTCGCTCATGGGCTGGTGCTGTACAAACACAAAACAATCAGGAGGCTAGTTTTCAATCATGGATCTATGAGGTGACATCTGATATAGTTTGTGATCATGTAATTGAGCAGGACCTGGGCAAAAGGCAACCCACTCCAGTATTCTTGCCTGGAAAATCCCATGGTTGGAGGAGCCTGATAGGTTACAGCCAATGGGGTCGCAAAGAGTCTGACACGCCTAAGCAACTTCACATGCAGCCTTCTTGGGAAAGATCCCTCATGTCCTCTACCTGCCTCTTATTTGTAGAAAATCCTCAGCTTCCTAAGTCTTCACCAAAATTCAAAAATAAAATTTAAGAGAAATCATAAACATGAAAGAAAACAATCCCAAACAAGAAAATAAATAACAGCTCCACCATTTCACAAATTCAAAGATTTTTAGTTAGTTCCCAAGAGCCATAGATAATATTGAGACTCATCATTGAGTGGTTTTGCAGATACTGAACTCTCAGCAGATGGAAGAAGTTGCTCACCAGCCCATAGACTCAGAACAGGGGAAACCAGAAGGCTGATGATGGTGACTCCAAGTTACCTCACCACCAAGCAATCAGACGATTCTCTAGGAGTTGATCATGCACCCAGCATCTCTTCCCTAGACACTGTTCCCTGGTAATCAAAGAGGTTTCAGGCATTTTGAGCCTTAACTCTCTGGACTCCTTGCTTGTCCCCTGTAATAAAGCCTACACTTTTTTCATCACAACCCAGTGTCAGTATAGGAGTTTTGCTGTGATCCCACAAGCAGACCCAAATCTGATTTGCTAACAATTCCTCCCTGTCATCTCTCTCCCCCAACACTCCAACACAGAAGATCCCTAAATTACAACTTGTCTCCCACAGATTGGACCTTGTCAGTCCAGTACCTAGGGTCTTCCAGGGGATCCCGTTTGCCCTTGAGATAAGGGCCAAGGTACAAGCTACTGTTCCTGGTATCAGAGGGTCTGGATGCCTTTTCTCAGCCCCTCCTTCTAGCTCCAGGCCAAAGGTTATTTGACTCTCTGTCCTCCTCTGGACACTCCCAGGTCCCAGGCTGAGCTGAGGTGGGCACAGTCAGACACACACTCCTGTTGGCAAAGCTCCTCCAAGGCCCTAAGAACAAGATGTCCCTCATCCAAGGTGATCCCCAGGCACTGAGCTCAGCATCCACCTCAGGACCTGTATCTTGCCCCATCAATGCACCATGTGCACCTGAAGCAGCAGGTGCCCATGGCCTCCCAAATCCATCTCAGCTTTCCTTATGCAGGGCCAAGTAAGAGAAGATCAACTGCAGGACCATGAAGGTCTGCAGCCTGTGTTCCAGTGGCACAAACAAAGGTGCAAATCCATCATGCTGATTCTTCTGCTTCCTCTGGAGGCTTCTCTGAGCTCTGCTGTGGTCTGAGACACCTGCAGGGTTTTGTAGCTGTCAGAGCTTGTTAAGCATTTGCGGGGGTGGAGGGAGTTGACCAGCCAGCCATACAGTCTCATTGCATCTACCCTGGCAGGGAACAGTAACCTAGGTGAAATATTCAAAATCACCTGGCCTGGACTAAATGTACTACAGAGAAAGAGAAGTGCAATGGACTCTTCAGGCAATACATTATCTGCCAGATCACCTTTGCTCAAATCTTGCCCACTACTGGGCAATTGGAGCAGCAAGTATAGGGCAATCCTGCACTCTTTACACTTACACAACTATTTGGCTGCAGTAATTGTCTCCTTTTAGCTGCCAGGTCCACGGTTCCCCTTTACAAATAAAAACTATGAGCTCCCATATAAATACTTCCAGGCCCAACTATCTCCTCTCTGGTTGCCTTTTTCTCAGCTTGCCTGGACAGCAAAACTCACAGAAGAGCCGCCTGATTTCCATGCCCTCTCCTCCATTCTGTCCTCCCTCTTCCAGACTTCAGATGCCACTGTTCCATGGAACTGCCCTTGACAGGTTCACCACTGGCCTCTACGCTGCTGAATCCAGTAATGAATTCTGAGCTCTCATTTTGACGTCAGCAGCCTCAGACACAACTGGTTTCTCCCTCCTCCTTGAAACCACTTGGTCTATGGACACGACGGAGGACACAGAAGGCAAAGTGAGAGCAGGACACCTGGATCAGACAGGTTTCATAAGGGAAACAAGATTCTAGAAAGATCTTTAACCTCTGTTGTGAAATGCATCTGTATGTAGAGGTCACTGTTAGTTACACTGAGATCCTGCCCAGCATCCTCCCAGAGCCAGCGCAGAGTAGGTGCTCACTAGCAAGATGCTCGCAGCTGACTCTGCCCTGCTGTGGGGTCACTAAGACAGAGGCTCAGTCCAGCCTGAGGCATCCATTGACCTTCTATCTGGTCCACGACTCGCTTCAGCTCAAGCACCTGTGAGGCTTCCTCCTTACCTGGGGATGAATTCCTAACCCTTGGACTGGACAGTAGCTCCCCCAGACAGAAGGCAGTAATTCTCAGGGACCCTGTCTGCACTGCCCAATCCCATCTCCATAGACGTTTGCTGCACAAAGGCCTAAACCTTANGACTCGCTTCAGCTCAAGCACCTGCGAGGCTTCCTCCTTACCTGGGGATGAATTCCTAACCCTTGGACTGGACAGTAGCTCCCCCAGACAGAAGGCAGTAATTCTCAGGGACCCTGTCTGCACTGCCCAATCCCATCTCCATAGACGTTTGCTGCACAAAGGCCTAAACCTTAGCCTCCTATTTCTTAAACCTCACTTTGACCCTGATTCTTACCACGAAATCTCACCCACGTGTGCTCTGACCACTCCCTCCTCTCTACCTTTGCTCTCTCGCAGCTCCCACATTCTCACGTCTCCCATCTTCTGACCCTAGCAAAGTCCATTCCACCTGAGAGGGTGAGGCTTGGCCAGCCCACGTGGTTGCTGACAGGTCTGTGCTGACTGACCCCTTGTCAACTATCACTTCTTACTATCCAAGAGTGTCACTAGGTTAGACCCCAGCAGGTCCTTTGTTGCCTGTGGGTAATGATGTCTGAGAACTTGTTCCAGGTCAACAGATGCCTGATTTCAGGAGGAGACTCCAGCTTTGCCCAACCCTGAGGATCTCTGAGCTTCTCTTCCATACCTGACAGCTCCTGTGCTCCTTGGACTGTCTGAGTCAGCCTGTGTGTTGGTGGGAAGTCTTCCTATGAGGGGAAGTCCCTTAGGGCAGATTGGGGACACAGAGGGATGTCAGGTAGCAGATGCTGTATAGTATTGGACCCTTGCTGTGCAGCTCCTGGCTCTCTGTACCCATGGGGATGCTGACTGCAAAACAAACACCCTAGTGTCATAAAACACATCTTTGTTCACACAAACTCCAGTGCGGGTATAAATAACTCTGGGTTCAACACTAGACAGCACTCCAAGTTCCGGCTCTCTCCTCCCTCCTTGTGTGGCTCAAGGTTGTGGTGAATGAGGGGATCTCCTTCCCTCTGGCCCTGCCAGTCTCTCCCCATCTCCCAACCCCCATCCAGGTGCCCTAAGTCTGATTGTCACCTTGTACTGTGTCCCAACCAGGCCTGGGATCAGAATTCCCAGGTTCTTACAATTCCCATGATTCTTACCTCTGACCTTTGCCCTCCATGGGGCTCTGCTGTGTGGACATCTCAGCCTTTGTCCTCCAGGCAGACTGCCTCCAGCAGCACCCACGCATTGGAGTTGCCTAGTCTAGTCTCTGAGGGCTCATGGGCTATGACTGTGGTAATGCCAGCAAGAGGCCTCCAGTGACATCACCTCCAGGGGTAACATCCTCCTACTGACTGTGAATTGGACTTAAATTTGAATCCAACTAAGCGAATAAGATAGAATGATGCCAAGTGACTCAGAGGTTAAGTAGTAGAAGGTGTGTGGTGCTGTCTAGCTCTCTTTCTCTCACCCTCTGTCTCTCCTTCCTGACAGGCTTGATCTGGAGAAGTCTGGTGAGTGGCAACTACCAGGTAATTGACAAGCCCACAAGCAGGGCTCTGAAGCCTTCTGCCAGAAGCTTTGTGAGTGACCTTGAGAGCGGTCCTGCAGGCCAAATCAAGGCTCTTGTCCCCTCACACTAGAACAGGTTGGCTGGCTCCTCATGAATGAACTGAGTAGGAAGCCTCAGTTGCTCCCAGTGCCCAGGGCACATAATTGTCCATTCATCTATTAGTGTTCATGGCCTTTCACCCCAAGCAAGCCCACAACAGAAGTAACTGACTGTGATCAGGAGAGTGAGTTGGGAGGGCAGGGGTTTGGGATTGAGAAGGGGTGTGGAGCTGATGTGACAAAGGAGATGATATTCATTGACCAACTGGAGGAGATGAGGTATCTAAGGAAAGAGGTCAGCAGATCCCAGAACACAGTAGGTGAGAGAGCAGGAACTCATAAAACCACCCAGCCACCCACAACAGTGAAGGCATAATAACTCCTTCCTGCATTCAGACACTAAGGCCTGCAGTGGTTTATTACCCAAGAATGAAAAATTGCAGTGGGCAGAAATTTATCTCCTTGGCAAATCTCTGATGGCTCAGAGGTTAAAGCGTCTGCCTCCAATGTGGGAGAACTGGGTTCGATCCCTGGGTCGGGAAGATCCTCTGGAGAAGGAAATGGCAATCCACTCCAGTATTCTTGCCTGGAGAATCCCATGGACGGAGAAGCCTAGTAGGTTACAGTCCATGGGGTTGCAAAGAGTCGGACACGACGAGCGACTTCACCTCACCTCACCTGGCAAATCTTGCCTTGCCTTCATGGTCGTGCCCACCTGCCACCTCCTCAATCTTCTCTGGTGGAAACCATCACTCCCGCTCCCAAACCTATTGCTCTCGATTCCCAGTTCTCTTGGGAACCTATCACACCCACCTGATCAGGTCAGAACAGGCCATCATAAGATGCTGTGCACATATACAACCTGACTTCAAATTACACCTGCTCCCCAACATTCCCTTTAGGCTCAGATGGTAAAGAATCCACCAGCAATGGAGGAGACCTGAGTTCATTCCCTGGGTTGGTACAATCTCCTGGAGAAGGAACAGCTACCCACTCCAGTGTTCTGGCCTGGAGAAGTCCATGGATAGAGAAAACTGACAGGCTACAGTCCATGGGGTCCCAGTGATTTGGACATGACCGAGTGACTTTCACTTTCCCACCCTTCCTCACAAGATGTAGAATGGTTAATCATTTCATTAACTCTATTCCACTCCTAAGATTCGAGGTGCACTTTGTGATGCTTCTTTCTCTGATAACGAAAGTGAGGTTTGGAGGGGAGGTGACTTGCACATGGTCACTGATAAGGATTAGATCAGGCTTGGACCCATATTTGCATCTCGAGATGGACCACATTCATAGTTATTGGTGTTGTTAGCTTCTGTTGGAAGAAAAACTATTTTCCCCCATAGCTGTTAGGCTCACAATACTGGCCCTATGCTCGCATCCTGTCCCTTCCCTTATGATGTTTCACTAACCAGTGGCCCAGAATACCTCTCATCAGAGGCATGTCCTCATCTGCCCTGCTTGCAGACACTGATCATTCACTCCTCATGTTCCTTCCCTGGCTGGTCTGCCCTGTATCTGTACATAGCCTCCCCCTGTCTCCCACAGGACAGGGCAGAAGTGGTAATTTGGAGCTGACTGGTCAGGGAAGAAGAGATAATATGCTATTCTGTGGCCCACGGGATCCACCATGTGGGAAGGGGAATCATGGCAGCAAGGCTGCAGGGCCAGGCTGGGTTAAACGGGAGGCTTTGACCTGTGTTCCCAGTTGGGGAGTAGGAGGGAGGAAGAGAACAAGGCTGAAACAGAATCCTCTCGTTGGTAAACGGACACTTATGGAGCTCCCTTTGTGTCAAGCTCTAGGCTGAAGTTACAAAGCATGTAGAGGCTAACTCATGGAGCTCTCAACTCATGTGACATCAGACCTGAGGTCAGAGGTCACCTTAGTCACTCAGGATAACAAAGACTCAGAAGAAGGTTAAAGAGGTATTCTCATGGTCCTTTAGCCAGTGACAGAGCTGAAGTCTCCTTCCCCACCTGTGGGCTTCTGTGACTGCCAGCCAGGGGCCCAGATGACTCAGAAACTCAAAAGTGCCTGGTTGAATCAGGAAGTTTTGACTGGAGGAGCTTCTGGTGAAAGCTTTGTACTTGCTGGTGGCTTCTCTGCTGTCACTCAAGGCAGAGGAAGAGAAACCTGCTCACTGGAGCTGCTCTTTGTCCTGCTCATTGAGTGACAGGATCACAGAGGACACAGACAGAGACATCATTCTCTCCCAGCATCTCTCCTATTTCTCATCTGGGGAGACATGAAGAGGACCCATTACAGAGGATCACAGCAGGAGAGCAAATCACTGATGCCGGAGTCTGGGCTCCTCCCCCAGAAGCCAGCTGTGACCCAAAGACTGGCATGGGGTCAGTGAAGTCTCTTGGAGTTGTGTTCAACAGACACCTGTAGGAAGACTTCTAAGACCACAGTACCTCCCTCCATCCTTCCTAATGCCAGCCCTGCCTTTTGGAGGAGCCTCTCCTCTGGGTGGCGTTCAGCAGATCTCCAAGTGCTGGTCTCTGGGGACGTTGTACTTGAGCTTGTGGGCTTCGAAGAGATTTTCCAGCTTCTTCATGTAGCGCGGTGCAGCCTGCCCACTTCCTCTTGGGAGGGATACAGTATCTTCTGCACCTCGATGGGCTTCCCCAGTGCAAGACTCAGAGGTGAGTGGTGGCTCAGAGCCGGAACCACTGAAGGTGCAGGGACCTTGGATTCCCACTTCAGTGGTCATCTGAGTAGGTAAGCACTCTAAATCCCTCCCGTTCAATTCTATTTTGCATTATAGATTCTAAGATGTTAGGTCAGCTTTAACAATCTGTATATCAACAGCACAGCCAGCAGGCATTTGCATGCATTATCTCTTATGTTATCCTAACAATTATGCGGGGATATAATTTGGTTCTATTCCTGTTTGACTGCGGAGGAAATGAGCCACAGGAAGGTTAAATAACTTGTTCAAGGTCACATGCTTCTACTGCTAAGTCACTTCAGTTGTGTCCGACTCTGTGTGACCCCATAGACGGCAGCCCACCAGGCTTCCCTGTCCTTGGGATTCTCCAGGCAAGAACACTGGAGTGGGTTGCCATTTCCTTTTCTAATGCATGAAAGTGAAAAGAAAAAAGTGAAGTTGCTCAGTCATGTCCGACCCTCAGCAACCCCATGGAGTGCAGCCCACCAGGCTCCTCCATCCATGGGATTTTCCAGGCAGGAGTACTGGAGTGGGGTGCCATTGCCCAAGGTCACATAGCCAGGAAAAAATCAGTACCACAGTGTAAGCCCTGAGGATGGTCTCTTAGCCTCAGGGAAAGGTGGATCTGGGAGTCTCAGATGCCATAACTGGAAGAGACTATGTCTGTGGGATGAAGTGGATCAGAAAGCAGCTGCCATGTCTTCTCTTGGGAATGGTCCTGAGGCAGCAGCTCTATAAACATTCATGAGAATATCACCACACAATGCAAAGAAAGTTTGAGAGAGGAGGTCACCTGTACTCAACTAAGAAATGACTGGGTGAGTAGAGATGAACACCTCTATTAGTTCTGCCATTGGAACCTAGTTGAAATTTAAGAAGAAAGCAAATAGCTGAAAGATGGTGCTAAGTCTATGGACTAAAGCCCATGCCCATTATTTACAAGGAAATTCTTCTGGCTCTCCTTCAGAGCCTGCTGATTGCTACTTTACACACAGATCTAACAGACCTGCCATGGTCTTGTATCCACCTTCTCCAATTACTGTCTTAGACCCTGTGATCAGAATTAAACCCTCCTTTTCTTGCATAATAAAAGTCAATACTCTTAACAAACCCCAACTCTGTTACCAAAGACAGGGTATTTCTATTGGAAGGCAGGGTGATCTCTCTGTGGATCTGGGTCTGCAAGCAATAAAATAGGGATGAGAGTTCTACTTCACAAGTTGTTGGGAAAAATATGCTGCTGCATATAAGGAGCTAATGCAGTGTCTGACACACTGCAGGGGCTCAGTAATCTGTAGTGGCTACTGACTTTTGTGTCCCCGTTACTCTTCTCATTCTAGACTGCCTTTCATAGGCTTACTTGCCTGTGTGTCTGTTTCACACACTAGAAACTGTCCTTCACAAAGTCAAGGGTGTATTGGTCCAGGTCTCCTTGCAGCACAAGCCCAGGCCTCTTACTCTGTAGCCCTTCCCCTCCCAGCCCGGGTCTAGGCTCACCCACAGTGGTGATGGGTTGGCAGCATGGCACAAGACCAAAGCTGTACTGAAAGACTCCACAGCCATAGCAGAGTGGGATGGAACCTCTAGTGCTCTTGTGAAGTCGGTCCTGAAACCACCACAACCAGGAACCGGGAGAGTTCTCAACCTGCTCATGGATGTCATTCTCCCCAAAGGAGAAGATTGGCATCAGAGCTGCCCCAGAGGGAGACAGGAGAGAGGATGTGTGGAGGGGCAAGAAGGCATAAGCTGGTCCCCTAGCCTCCTGAAGCGACCTAGTGAGCAGGAACTGGAGGAGAGGACAGAGCCCTGGGACAAAAGTAGGCGGGCTTGGGTGTCTCCCAGACCTGCCAGGGTTTCTTTTGTAACTTCAAGCAGGTCATGGCTCTTCTCAGGGCCAATGACTGGCACTGGGATTGTTTCTGAGTCCATGCTCTCTCTGCTTGCCATAAGATAGGCCAGTGAATCTGAGACGAAGTGTTGGGATGAGGAAAGGACTTTATTCAGAGTGGATGACCAAGAAAACAGCAGGCTAGTGCCTCCAAATAACCATCCTGAAGGGCTGATTGCAAGTTCTTTATGGATCATAGATTGGGATATAGTTGAGTACCGGGAGCCAGCGTGAGGAATCCCGCCCATCACAAAGGTCATGAGGAAGGAAGCCCAACAAAACGCAAAGGCATAATCTGTCTTCAGGGGTTGCCCCGGAGTTTTCCTGAACATCTACCTGACAAAACCAGAGTCTGCCTGCCTTATTGTACTGTGCTTTCCACTCTTCTGACATAACAGGGGGCCATCTGTGACCACTTTCCTCTAAAAAGAATTAACTTAGGGATGCAGTTAACAGTCTCCTGCATATAAAAAGAATGATGGCTCTCTAACTTGCCTGACAGGTTCCCCCGGACTTTCACAATTTGTGAATTGCTTACAGCCTTCCAACCACAAGAGGCACAAAGCTTAAAGCATCTTAAAGATACAGAGCCTTTTCTAAAAAGCTAAAAATTATATTGGTGATGGGCTTCACTGTTGAATCAATGACTGCTGCCAGGCCTCCATATTCTTTATCTTTTAGGCACCTGAAGGATATTAATCAATGTAATTGGGAGATAGAAAAAGGAATATAGTAGTTTTGATGTTAGCAACACTAGACTTTTGAGTTAATTACTTTTCTCTTTATTATAAATCACTGTACTTCTTTCATTGCTATAAATTGTTGTATCCTTGCTATGTAAGAATGTAACTTTATTTAGTGCTTTCTGAGAATGGCACCAGACTTTGGGAAGAACAACACTGTTAGGGCAAATAAGTCTTCTGATTGACAAACCCTTATCAGAAAAAGGGCCGTCAAATGTTAATTGGCCCTCTGGCCAGCAGATGATGTAAATCACCTAAGACTTGTGTATACAACTAGGTATGCAGAGAGAAAGCCTGGTTTTGATACGAGCCAGGGCTGCTGATGCTGCGTAATTTTATATTATCCATTGATCTCTATGTACAAAACAAGATATAAAAGGCCTTTCTGGACAATAGAGGAGGGTCCAGTCACTGGAAAGACTGGTTTCCCCCGTGTGGTCTATTCTCCTTCTCTCCTTTCAGGCTGAATTTGCATCTGGGGTGTGGAGGCTCACCATGTCTACTTACTTGCCCTGGCTTTTAAGTCCCGTGAGAGTGGGAGCCCAAGGTTGGGTACCCTCCGCTATTCAAACGAGCACCAGTGGCCTAAAGTAGATGGTGCAAACTTCTTGTCCTGAAGTTTTATTGGCTTTCCATGTAAACCAAGTTATTCAGCCTCTTTTCTCCACTAAGTTTTCCTACTATACTATTTCTTCATAATTTCTTTTATATTTCTAAATAAATAAGTTTTCCTCACCTATGCTGTCTTCCTTTCGAATTACCCTGTATCCACTGGAGCTGGACCCCGGCAGGTAAGGAAAGAAACTAAGCAGACTATTTGATCCTTGCAAATGTCTAATAGAATGGCAAGCATCGGGTAGAGGAATATGTTAGTTTCGCTTCCTTACAGTCCTTTACAAGTGGGCAACTCAGGTTATCTCCCTTAGGAAGCCCATTATGTGTTCCTACAGTAACAAAAGCTGCAAGATGAGGGTTAAAGTCACAGAAACAGGTCCAGCAGAAGTTCAAGATTAACCCTTTCTGGTTACAGGATCATAAGACAAAACAGAATACTGCCGAGAGTCCTCCCAGATATAAAACATCTGCAAACATTCTGGGAAAATCTCCTCCAGCTAGCTTTGTATTCTTCACAGATGTTTAAAGATAGGAGAATAGCTTTAAATTATGTTGCAAGCTCCATTCTCCCAGAGTTCCTAGATCTCAGATGTAATGCAACCTTTCAACAATATGACCTTTGAGATTTAATCCCTTTAGCCACAAAATCTTCCTTCTAGAATCTTCTCTGGGTATTTAGGCCTGAGACAGTGCATCTATCACCAACATACAATGTTCATTGTTAATGAATGGAGACTCTGCCTAATAGCATCTGCATTTTTCTCTGTAGTCTTTCCTCTAAATTATAATCCTTGCCAATCTCCAGTTGAAACCTGAGCCCTCTCCCCAGTACCCGTGCATCAGGGTGAGCCTGATGAAGCCCTTCGGTTCTGCAGCACTAGCTTGTAGGCCCCAGGCCTGGCATTCAGTTTCTACTGGACGCCCCCAACAACAATGGACCACAGGTTGCCGCCTCCTTTCCTGATCAGAATGTAAGCAGCACTCTCCTTGTCTGATGAGACCAGCCCTGGGGAGAGAGGAAAGCGGTAGTGTACAGTGTGAAGGGGGCAAGCACGGTTCAGGAGTATGTGACCTGGGCTCTCCCCTACTCCCCAGCTGGGAGTACCCTGATGACAGGCACTGAATGTTACCCCTTTTCCCAATTCTCCCACCAAGACCATCATTGAGCACAGAGCTATGGGAAATGCCTCTTTGGGTCTCATCTCCTTGTCTACTACACATTCACTTGGAAGAAGTAGAGAACAATTGGCTGCCTTCCTTAAAACCCTTCCTCATTCCTTCAGCGCTCATCTTCCTAGGATAGAAAGAGTGGCAGGACTCACCCCTTGACATGATGTAATCCTTGAAGACAGGGGCCCAGAAACCCCCATGCAGCATCATCAGATGTGAGTGGATGCCTCGGAAAACAGAGCAGATGCCCGTGCCCTCCAGGCACAGGTTGGTAAAAGCTCTGGTGATGAGGACCCCATGAGGGTGGAAGCCAGTGAGGTAGTTCTGGGAGGGGTCCAGCTCAGCAGTCTAGACCAACTGCAGGGACAGCAATCTGGTGAATCGGGGCTGCACCTACTACCTCCCCACCCCTGCTCTGGTGTCCCTGTTAAGTTTTTGTGCTGATGTCTTCTACCTGTCCCCTGTGCCCAAGTGCTATCACACCTCATGTGAGTGTCCTATGATGAGGGATGGCCTGTCTGAGTATCCGTGACCCCAGTGGAAGCATGGAGCAGAGGAGATGCTCTGGGAAACTATGCAATGAAGAGGGAGAGAACACATCTATGAATTGATGACCAAGGCCACCTGCCTGGGAAGGAAGACCCCTGCCCAAGGCAGAGGTAGAACTCCTGGGAAGAAGACTGGAGACAAGCCAAAGTCCTATATGAAGGGACACCTCTTCCAGGCAGAGCCTGACTCGACAGAAGGAGCCAGCACAGGAGGGACTGAGCCTCTCACCAAGTTTTGTGGCATCTGGAATTCTGTCCTGAGTAAAGAGTTGGAACCCTGAGTCCCTGTGACTCAGTGTAAGAGACCCCAGGATGCTGAATGTAGAGGTTGGGAGGAGGGCCATGAAGTCCCTAGTGATGCCCAAGGTGTGGGTGGAGAGGGGTCAGGGAGGTGTCCTGTCAAGTCTGCAGCACTTCCTGACACCAGGTCACAGCCTGCCCACAGCACTGCACCCCTGCTCAGGCCTTGGCCTCAGTAGACACTGCTTCTCTGGATAATGAAATCTTGCACACAAACCTAGCTCCTGAACTGATCTTCAGGATGAGGGGGAATCAATTGTCATCAGGGAAACACTGCCTGATTCTCTACCATTACTTCTGTAGGAAGCCCATAGGGTGCATTAAGATGCTCCAGTGCTCAAAAAGAGACAGGCATACCAGACCAACTGACCTGCCTCTTAAGAAATCTGTATACTGCTCAGGAAGCAACAGCTAGAACTGGACATGGAACAACAGACTGGTTCCAATTAGGAAAAGGAGGATGTCAAGGCTGTATATTGTCACTCTGCTTATTTAACTTCTATGCAGAATACATCATCAGAAACGCTGAGCTGGAAGAAGCACAAACTGGAATCAAGATCGCTGGGAGAAATATCAATAACCTCAGATATGCAGATGACACCACCCTTATTTCAGAAAGTGAAGAGGAACTAAAAAGCCTCTTGATGAAAGTGAAAGAGGAGAGTGAAAAGTTGATTTAAAGCTCAACATTCAGAAAACGAAGATCATGGCATCTGATCCCATCACTTCATGGCAAATATATGGGGAAACAGTGGAAACAGTGTCAGACTTTATTTTGGGGGGCTCCAAAATCATTGCAGATGGTGACTGCAGCCATGAAATTAAAAGACACTTAGTCCTTGGAGGTAAAGTTATGACCAACCTAGATAGCATATTCAAAAGCAGAGACATACTTTGCCAACAAAGGTCCGTCTAGTCAAGGCTATCATTTTTCCAGTAGTCATGTATGGATGTGAGAGTTGAACTGTGACGACAGCTGAGTGCCAAAGAATTGATGCTTTTGAACTGTGGTGTTGGAGAAGACTCTTGAGAGTCCCTTGGACTGCAAGGAGATCCAACCAGTCCATCCTAAAGGAGATCAGTCCTGGGTGTTCCTTGGAAGGATTGATGCTGAAGCTGAAACTCCAATAATTTGGTCATCTCATGCGAAGAGTTGACTCACTGGAAAAGACCCTGATGCTGGGAGGGATTGGGGGCAGGAGGAGAAGGGAATGACAGAGGATGGGATGGCTGGATGACATCACTGGCTCAATGGACATAAATTTGTGTAAAGTCTGGGAGCTGGTGTGCTGAGTGCCAAAGAATTGATGCTTTTGAACTGTGGTGTTGGAGAAGACTCTTGAGAGTCCCTTGGACTGCAAGGAGATCCAACCAGTCCATCCTAAAGGAGATCAGTCCTGGGTGTTCCTTGGAAGGATTGATGCTGAAGCTGAAACTCCAATAATTTGGTCATCTCATGCGAAGAGTTGACTCACTGGAAAAGACCCTGATGCTGGGAGGGATTGGGGGCAGGAGGAGAAGGGAATGACAGAGGATGGGATGACTGGATGACATCACTGGCTCAATGGACATAAATTTGTGTAAAGTCTGGGAGCTGGTGATGGAGAGGGAGGCCTGGTGTGCTGCGATTCATGGTGTCACAAAGAGTCAGACACGACTGAGCAACTGAACAGAACTGAATAGATATATACAACGACTGAGCAACTGAACAGAACTGAATAGATATATACAGTGGCGTTATCTGTCAATCCAAATCTCCCATTTAATCTGTCCCCCTTATCCCCTGGTAACCATAGGTTTTTTCCTACTATTTTGTAAATAAGTACTTCTGTACCTCTTTTTTTGATTCTGCATATAGCTGATATCATGTGATATTTGTCTTTCTTTGATTATCTGCTCTCACTTTGACAATCTCTAGGTTCATACATGTTGCTGAAAATGATGTTAATATGTTCCTTTTTATGACTGAGTAATATTCCATTGCCTGTATTATGGCATCTTCTTTATGCATTGCTCTAATGGATGTTTAGGTGGCTTCCATGTCCAAGCTATTGTTAATATGTTATTATGAACTTTGGGGAGATTGTATCTTTCCAAATTATGGGCTCATGACAGAGGCCTTGTGGAGAACAGTATGGAGATTTCTTATAAAACTATTAGAATACTGTATGGCAGAAAGTGAAGAGAAACTAAAAAGTCTCTTGATGAAAGTAAAAGAGGAGAGTGAAAAAGTTGGCTTAAATCTCAACCTTCAGAAAATGAAGATCATGGCATCTGGTCCCCTCAGTTCAGTTCAGTTACTCAGTCATGTGCGACTCTTTGTGATCCCATGAATTGCAGCACACCAGGCCTCCCTGTCCATTACCATCTCCCAGAGTTCACTCAGACTCATGTCCATAGAGTTAGTGATGCCATCCAGCCATCTCATCCTCGGTTGTCCCCTTCTCCTACTGCCCCCAATCCCTCTCAGCATCAGGGTCTTTTCCAATGAGTCAACTCTTCTCATGAGGTGGACAAAGTACTGGATCTTCAGCTTTAGCATCATTCCTTCCAAAGAAACCCAGGGTTGATCTCTTTCAGAATGGATTGGTTGGATCTCCTTGCAGTCCAAGGGACTCTCAAGAATCTTCTCCAACACTACAGTTCAAAAGCATCAATTCTTTGGTGCTCAGCCTTTTTTACAGTCCAACTCTCACATCCATACATGACTACTGGAAAAACCATAGCCTTGACTAGATGGACCTCAGTCAGCAAAGTAATGTCTCTGCTTTTGAATATGCTATCTAGGTTGGTCATAACTTTCCCTCCAAGGACTAAGTGTCTCTTAATTCCATGGCTGCAGTCACCAACTGCAGTGATTTTGGAGCCCCCCAAAATAAAGTCTGACATGGTTTCTACTGTTTACTCATCTATTTCCCATGAAGTGATGGGACCAGATGCCATGATCTTTGTTTTCTGAATGTTGAGCTTTAAACCAACATTTTCACTCTCTTCTTTCACTTTCATTAAGAGGCTTTTTAGCTCCTCTTCACTTTCTGCCATAAGGGTGTTGTCATCCCTCACTTCATGGGAAATAGATGGGGAAACAGTGGAAACAGTGTCAGACTTTATTTTGGGGGGCTCTAAAATCACTGCAGATGGTGACTGCAGCCATGAAATTAAAAGACGCTTACTCCTTGGAAGGAAAGTTATGACCAACGTAGATAGCATATTCAAAAGCAGAGACATTACTTTGCCAACAAAGGTCTGTCTAGTCAAGGCTATGGTTTTTCCAGTAGTCATGTATGGATGTGAGAGTTGGACTGTGAAGAAAGCTGAGGGCCAAAGAATTGATGCTTTTGAACTGTGATGTTGGAGAAGACTCTTGAGAGTCCCTTGGACTGCAAAGAGATCCAACCAGTCCATTCTAAAGGAGATCAGTCCTGGGTGTACACTGGAAGGAATGATGTTAAAGCTGGAACTCCAATACTTTGGCCACCTCATGTGAAGTGTTGATTCACTGGAAAAGACTCTGATGCTGGGCAGGATTGAGGGCAGGAGGAGAAGGGGACAACCGAGGGTGAGATGGCTGGATGGCATCATGACGCGATGGACATGAGTTTGAGTGGACTCTGGGAGTTGGTGGACAGGGAGGCCTGGCATGCTGCAATCCATCGGGTCGCCTAGAGTCAGACATGACTGAGCAACTGAAATGAATTAAACTGAGCAGTCCCTCTCATGGACATATACTCAAAATGATTTTTGAGAGGCATTTTGATATAATTAAATTAATTCACATTGTTGTGTAACTATACCAGCCTTCATCTCAGAACTCTTTTGATCTTCCTAAACCAAACCTCTGCACCCAGAAATTAGAACTTCTATCCAGGTCGAGAGAATAAAACCAAGTGGTTAATAGCAGCTTGTTGTAGGGTAGGATTTGGGGGAAATCCTTGACTTTTAGAACACACATTTTGTTTCGGTGTGTTAAAATAGCATGTATTTGTTTTTCAGTCAGAAAAAAGAATTTTAAAATGTGGACATTTCTACTTGATCAGAAAGAACTCCCACATCTAAAGATCTCCCTCACTCTGGCCTCTCATTTAACTACTGTCAGCAGGAAAAATCCTAACTTGGGTATATCTTCAGTCCCTAAGCAAGGAAACACCTCCTTTCCCCTCATAACGCCAGGAAGGAAAGATGTATAATCCCACTATACTGAGACCCAGAGAGGGTATTCAGGTTGGCTAACCTCATACAGAAAGCTAGTAGGATGAGGGATGGTTTCAATTCTACTATTATGTCCATATCATGATCCCAACATTCATTCATTCATCAAGCACTTATCAACATTAATTCTTCTAGGAGATGGAGATGCAGATGGGAACAACACTAGCTATTTGAAAGGAGCTTACCTTCCCGCTCCTTCTTCCATCCAGTTTGAGAGAATAAAACCAGTTGTTAATAGCAGTTCATTGTAAGGTAGGATTTGGGGGAAATCTTTGACTTTTAGGACACACATTTTGTTTCGATGTGTTAAAATAGCATGTATTTGTTTTTCAGTCAGAAAAAAAGAATTTAAAACTGTGAGCATTTCTACTTGATCAGAAACTCCCTCATCTAACATCTCCCTCACTCTCACATCCTCATCACTCCCTCATAACCTCAGATATGCAGATGATACCACCCTGATGGCAGGAAGTGAAGAAGAACTAAAGAGCCTCTTGATGAAAGTGAAAGAGAGTGAAAAAGTTGGCTTAAAGTTCAACATGAAGAAAACTAAGATCATGGCATCTGGCCCCATCACTTCATGGCAAATAGATGGAGAAACAGTGGAAACAATGGCTGACTTTATTTTGGGGGGGGCTCCAAAATCACTGTAGATGGTAACTGCAGTCGTCAAATTAAAAGATGCTTACTCCTTGGAAGAAAAGTTAAGACCAACCTAGACAGCATATTAAAAAGCAGAGACATTACTTTGCCATCAAAGGTCCATCTAGTCAAGGCTATGGTTTTTCCAGTAGTCATATATGGACGTGAGAGTTGGACTATAAAGAAAGCTGAGCACAGAAGAATTGATGCTTTTGAACTGTGATGTTGGAGAAGACTCTTGAGAGTCCTTTGGACTGCAAAGAGATCCAACCAGTCCATCCTAAATAAAATCAGTCCTCAATATTCATTGGAAGGACTGATATTGAAACTGAAACTCCAATACTTTGACCACAAAGAGCTAACTCATTTTTAAAGACCCTGATACTTGGAAGATTGAAGGCTGGAAAGAGAATGGAATGACAGAGGATGCGATGGTTGGATGACACCATTGACTCAATGGACATGAGTTTGGGTAACCTCTGGGTGTTGTTGACGGACAGGGAGGCCTGGTGTGCTGAAGTCCATGGAATTACAAAGAGTCGGATACCACTGAGTGAACTGAACTCAACTACTTTCCTATGTGAGTGTGTGAATTACAGAGAAGAGGAAAGAAACAGATTAAACAAGTAACCCACTGGAAAGTATTTGTTGCTGGGACCTGAGTCCTCAGTAACATGTCCTTGTTGACTTTTCAGGCCACACCTTCGCCCCTGCCCAAACAACTGCACTAGGCCAGCAAGTACAATCTGTTTACTATATGTGCAACGTTTACTGCCTCTTGGAAAAACTTACTTTGCTGAAGCGCTGTACATTCTGCCTTGTAGATTCATCCTCTAATATCTTTGAGAAAGAGCCCCTTCTCTCTACCCAGTGCCAGTCTCCCTAGTGCAGGGTAAGTAATCTTTTTGAAAGAGCCAGATTGTAAGTATTTCAGACACTGTGGTTCAAGAGGAAACTTGCAGGACATTGCATGGGCACAAAATCATTTAAAATGCAAACATTTAATATGCAAAAGCAATATTTCATTCATGGGCTGTACAAACACAAAAACAGTCATGGGCTGGTTTTCACTCATGGGTCTACATGATGACCCCTGTAGTAGACTGAGATCTTGTAATTGACTTGGATCTATGCAGCCTTCCTGGGAAAGATCCCTCACGTCCTCTGCCTGCCTCTTATTTGTTGAAAATCTTTAGCTTCTTAAGACTTCGCCAAATTTCAAACATAAAATTATTAAGAGAAGATATTAAGAAGAGGTGGCAAGAATACACAGAAGAAGTGTACAAAAAAGGTCTTTAAGACCAAGATAATCACGATGGTGTGATCACTCATCTAGAGCCAGACATCCTGGAATGTGAAGTCAAGTGGGCCTTAGAAAGCATCACGATGAACAAAGTTAGTGGAGGTGATGGAATTCCAGTTGAGCTGTTTCAAATCCTGAAAGATGATGCTGTGAAAGTGCTGCACTCCATATGCCAGCAAATCTGGAAAACTCAGCAGTGGCCACAGGACTGGAAAAGATCAGTTTTCATTCCAATCTCAAAGAAAGGCAATGCAAAAGAATGCTCAAACTACCGCACAATTGCACTCATCTCACATGCTAATAAAGTAATGCTCAAAATTCTCCAAGCCAGGCTTCAGCAATACGTGAACCATGAAATTGCAGATGTTTAAGCTGCTTTTAGAATTTTAAGACCAAGATAATCACGATGGTGTGATCACTCATCTAGAGCCAGACATCCTGGAATGTGAAGTCAAGTGGGCCTTAGAAAGCATCACGATGAACAAAGTTAGTGGAGGTGATGGAATTCCAGTTGAGCTGTTTCAAATCCTGAAAGATGATGCTGTGAAAGTGCTGCACTCCATATGCCAGCAAATCTGGAAAACTCAGCAGTGGCCACAGGACTGGAAAAGATCAGTTTTCATTCCAATCTCAAAGAAAGGCAATGCAAAAGAATGCTCAAACTACCGCACAATTGCACTCATCTCACATGCTAATAAAGTAATGCTCAAAATTCTCCAAGCCAGGCTTCAGCAATACGTGAACCATGAAATTGCAGATGTTTAAGCTGGTTTTAGAAAAGGCAGAGGAGCCAGATGTCAAATTGCCAACATCCGCTGGATTATTGAAAAAGCAAGAGAGTTCTGGAAAAGCATCTATTTCTGCTTTATTGAGTATACCAAAGCCTTTGACTGTGTGGATCACAATAAACTGTGGAAAATTCTGACAGAGATGGGAATACCAGACCACCTGACCTGCCTCTTGAGAAACTTATATGCAGGTGAGGAAACAACAGTTAGAACTGGACATGGAACAACAGACTGGTTCCAAAGAGGAAAAGGAGTATGTCAAGGCTGTATACTGTCACCCTGTTTATTTAACTTCTATGTAGAGTACATCATGAGAAACGCTGGACTGGAAGAAGCACAAGCTGGAATCAAGATTGCCAGGAGAAATATCAATAACCTCAGATATGCCAATGACACAACCCTTATGACAGAGTGTGAGGAGGAACTAAAAAGCCTCTTGATGAAAGTGAAAGAGGGGAGTGAAAAGTTGACTTAAAGCTCAACATTCAGAAAACGAAGATCATGGCATCTGATCCCATCACTTCATGGCAAATAGATGGGGAAACAGTGTCAGACTTTATCTTTTGGGGCTCCAAAATCACTGCAGATGGTGACTGCAGCCATAAATTAAAAGACACTTAGTCCTTGGACGAAAAGTTATGACCAACCTAGATAGTATATTCAAAAGCAGAGACATTACTTTGCCGACTAAGGTCCAACTAGTCAAGGCTATGGTTTTTCCAGTAGTCATGTATGGATGTGAGAGTTGGACTGTGAAGACAGCTGAGTGCCAAAGAATTGATGCTTTTGAATTGTGGTGTTGGAGAAGACTCTTGAGAGTCCCTTGGACTGCAAGGCGATCCAACCACTCCATCCTAAAGGAGATCAGTCCTGGGTGTTCTTTGGAAGGAATGATGCTAAAGGTGAAGCTCCAGTACTTTGGCCACCTCATGCAAAGAGTTGACTCATTGGAAAAGACTCTGATGCTAGGAGGGAATAGCGGGCGAAGGAGAAGGGGATGATAGAGGATGAGATGGCTGGATGGCATCACCGACTCAATGGATGTGAGTTTGAGTGGGCTCCAGGAGTTGGTGATTGACAGGGAGACCTGGTGTGCTGCAATTCTTGGGGCCACAAAGAGTTGGACATGACTGACTGACTGAACTGAACTGAACTAAAGAGAAATCATAAACACAGAAAACAGTCAAGCAAGAAAATAAAGAACACTTTAACCATTTCGTAAATTCAAACACTTTTAGTTTTTTCCCAAGAGCCATAGACAATATTGAGACTCATCACTGAGCTGTTTTGCAGATACTGAACTCCCAGCAGGTGGAAGAATTTGTTCACCAGTCCATAGACTCAGACAAGAGGCAACCAGAAGGCTGATGATGGTGATTTCAAGTTACCTCACTACCAAGCAATCAGACAATTATCTGGGAGCTGATCATGCACCTCTACCTCATCCAGTCTCTAGACACTATTCCCTGGTAATTAAAGGGATTTCAGGTATTTTAAGCCTAAGTTCCCTGGACTCCTTCCATGGCCCCTGCAATAAAGCCTGCATTTTCTTTCACCACAACCCAGTGTCAGTATAGGAGCTTTGCTACGTTCCCACAAGCAGATCCAAATCTGATTTGCTAACAACTCCTCCCTGTCATCTATCTCCCCCAATACCCCAACACAGAAGATCCCTAAATTACAGTTTGTCTCCCACAGATTGGACCTTGTCAGTCCTGCACCTAAAGCCCTCCTGAGGATCCCTTTTGCCCTTGAGATAAGGGCCAAGGTACAACCTACTGTTCCTGGCATCAGAGGTTCCAGATGCCTTTTCTCAGCTGCCCTCTTTCTAGCTCCAGGCCCAAGGTTACTTGATTGCCTGTCCTCCTCTGGAAACTACCAGGTCCCACTGGGCTGAGATGGGCAGGGACACTCAGACACACTCCTGTTGGCAAAGCTCCCCCAAGGCCCTTTGAGAAAGATGTCCTTCATCCCAGGTGATCCCTGGGCACTGAGCTCAGCATCCACTTAGGACCTGTATCTTTCCCCCATCAATGCACCATGTGCACCCAAAGCGGCAGGTGCCCATGGCCTCCCAAATCCATTTCAGCTTTCCTTAGGCAGGGCCAAGTAAGAGAAGATCAATTGCAGGACCGTGAAGGTCTGCAGCCTGCATTCCAGTGGCACAAACAAAGGTGCAAACTCCACCATGCTGATTCCTCTGCTTCCTCTGAAGGCTTCTCTGAGCTCTGCTGTGGTCTGAGACACCTGCTGGGTTTTGTTGCTGTCAGAGCTTGTTAAGCATTTGTGGGGGTGGGGTGGGGGATGGGTGTCCAGCCAGCTGTAGAGTCCCATTGCACCTACCCTGGCAGAGAGCAGTATCCTAGGTGAAATATTTAAAATCACCTGGCCTGGACTAAACTTACTACAGAGAAAGAGAAGTGCAGTGGACTCTTCAGGCAATACATTATCTGCCAGATCACCTTTGCTCAAATCTTGCCCGCTACTAGGCAATTGAAGCAGCAAGTATAGGGCAATACTACCCTGTTTACACTTACACAACTATTTGGCTGCAGTAATAGTTTCCTATCACCTGCCAGATCCATGGTTCAGTTCAGTTCAGTTCAGTTCAGTCGCTCAGTAGTGTCCGACTCTTTGCGACCCCATGAATCGCAGCACGCCAGGCCTCCCTGTCCATCACCAACTCCCGGAGTTCCCTTGGAGTCAGTGATGCCATCCAGCCATATCATCCTCGCTTGTCCCCTTCTCCTTCTGCCCCCAATCCCTCTCAGCATTAGAGTCATTTCCAATGAGTCAATTCTTCGCATCAGGTGGCCAAAGTACTGGAGTTTCAGCTTTAGCATCATTCCTTCCAAAGAAATCCCAGGGCTGATCTCCTTCAGAATGGACTGGTTGGATCTCCTCGCAGTCCAAGGGATTCTCAGGAGTCTTCTCCAACACCACAGTTCAAAAGCATCAATTCTTCAGCTCTCAGCCTTCTTCACAGTCCATGGCACCCCTTTACAAATAAGAAGTATGAGCTACCATAAAATATATCCAGGCCCCACTATCTATCTCCTCTCTGGCTACCTTTTCCTCAGCTTGCCTGGACAGCAAAACTCACAGAAGAGCCATCTGATTTCCATGCCCTCTCCTCCATTCTGTCCTCCCTCTTCCAGACTTCAGAGTTGACTCATTGGAAAAGACTCTGATGCTGAGAGAGATTGGGGGCAGAAGGAGAAGGGGACGACCGAGGATGAGATGGCTGGATGGCGTCACTGACTCCAAGGGCATGGGTCTGGGTGAACTCCGGGAGTTGGTGATGGACAGGGAGGCCTGGAGTGCTGCGATTCATGGGATTGCAAAGAGTCAGACACAACTGAATGACTGAACTGAACTGAACTGAACTGAGGTGGGTACTTGACATCCTCACTCACAGTCTACTTGGCACCTCTGTCACAGCCTGTCTAAAACTGAACTTGACTTTCTCCTCACCTGCCCAGGCTACAGTCTCCACATAGCTACAGAGCTTTGCAAAGTGGTCACACAGAGACTATCCTGGTCATCCAGTGCTTATGCCTCTGCCTTTCATGGCTGATGGCCTAGGTTCCTTGGAAATTTCACTGTGGTTACAGTGCTTTCCTAACGGTAGTGAGTATACTTGAAAATGTTTACAAGTCATTAAATATCATTTCATCAAGTGCATGCTCTATCCTTTTGTTGATTTAAATATCTCTTGCGATGGAAAGCTGCTTTCCAACACCGCAGCCAGCCACTTGGATGGACTGTGATGACAACATTCGCACTGGTCCCTGTCCCTGTGCCCTTATTCCTCCCACAGACTCATAAGCCAGAGGGACTGCTGGGTATGTGGTTGCACAAGCTATAGAGCAGTAGTGCCAGGATTTGCACAAAACTGTAGCACCAATGTAGACTTTGAGCAGAATATATGCAATGTCCAGATACATATCTTCTCTGGCTCTCTGTGTAATCAGACATATTATTTGCTGGTGTATAGAGTGATATCATTTCATCAAAAATGGGAACTATAATTGACAGTAATGGTATGGACTAACAGAAGCAGAAGATATTAAACAGAAGTGGCAAGAAAACACAGAAGAACTATGCAAAACAGATCTTCATGACCCACATATCCAAGAGGATGTGATCACTCACCTACAGCCAAACATTCTGGAAAACAGTCATGTGGGCCTTAGGAAGCATTACTATGAACAAAGCAGTGGCCACAGGACTGGTAAAGTCAGTTTTCATTCCAATCCCACTGAAAGGCAATGCCAAAGAATGTTCAAACACCACAAATTGCACTCATCTCACACACTTTCAAAGTAATACTCAATATTCTCCAAGTCAGGCTTCAACAGTACGTGAACTGTGAACATCCAGATGTTCAAGCTAGATTTAGAAAAAGCAGAGGAAACTGAGATCAAATTCCCAATATCTCTTGGATCATCAAAAAAAAAAAAAGCCAGTTCCAGAAAAGCTTCTGCTTCTCCTTCATTGACTATGCTGAAGGCTTTCACAGTGTGGATCACATCAAACTGTGGAAATTTCTTCAAGAGTTGGGAATACCAACCACCTGACCTGCGTTCTGATAAATCTGAATACATGTCAAAAAGCAACAGTTAGAATTGGACATGGAACAACAGACTGGTTCCAAATTGGGAAAGGAGTACGGCAAGTCTGCATATTGTCATCCTGCTCATTTAACTTATATGCAGGGTACATCATGAGAATTCCCAGGCTAGATGAAGCACAAGCTGGAATCAAGATTTTTGGGAGAAATATCAATAACCTCAGATATGCAGATGACACTACCCTTATGGCTGAAAGTGAAGAAGAACTAGTTCAGTTCAGTTCAGTCGCTCAGTCATGTCCAACTCTTTGCGACCCCATGAATCGCAGCACGCCAGGCCTCCCTGTCCATCACCAACTCCCAGAGTTCACCCAGACTCACGTCCATTGAGTCTGTGATGCCATCCAGCCATCTCATCCTCGGTCGTCCCTTTCTCCTCCTGCCCCCAATCCCTCCCAGCATCAGGGTCTTTTCCAATGAGTCAGCTCTTCGCATGAGGTGGCCAAAGTACTGGAGTTTCAGCTTTAGCATCATTCCTTCCAAAGAAATCCCAGGGCTGATCTCCTTCAGAATGGACTGGTTGGATCTCCTTGCAGTCCAAGGGACTCTCAAGAGTCTTCTCCAACATCACAGTTCAGAAGCANGATCTCGCATGAGGTGGCCAAAGTACTGGAGTTTCAGCTTTAGCATCATTCCTTCCAAAGAAATCCCAGGGCTGATCTCCTTCAGAATGGACTGGTTGGATCTCCTTGCAGTCCAAGGGACTCTCAAGAGTCTTCTCCAACATCACAGTTCAGAAGCATCAATTCTTCGGTGCTCAGCCTTCTTTACAGTCCAACTCTCACATCCATATATGACTACTGGAAAAACCATAACCTTGACTAGACAGACCTTGTCAGCAAAGTAATGACTCTCTTTTGAATATACTATCTAGGTTGGTCATAACTTTCCTTCCAAGGAGTAAGCGTCTTCTAATTTCATGGCTGCAGTCACCATCTGCAGTGATTTTTGAGCCCCCCCAAAATAAAGTCTGACACTGTTTCTACTGTTTCCCCATCTATTTCCCATGAAGTGATGGGACTAGATGCCATGAATTCAGAGCCATGAATCAGAATGTGAGGCTCAAGAGGCAACTATGAGTCTATTGTATAGATACAAAATCATTTCAAGCATTTAAACTGTAAAAACCATTCTTGACTTTTGGGCTGTACAAATGCAAAAACAATCAGTGGGCTGTATTGGGCCCACAGACCTATAAAGTGGCCCCTGTTGCAAATTGTGACCTTGTACCTGAGTAGGACCTATGCAGCCTTCCTAGAAATGACCTCTCATATCCTCAGTCTGCCCCTTATTTGTAGAAATACTGTGGCCTCATAGTCTGAAGTCACTCAGTTGTGTCCGACTCTTTGCGACCCCATGGACTGTAGCCCATCAGGCTCCTCCATCCATGGGATTTTCCAGGCAAGAGTGCTGGAGTGGATTGCCATTTCCTTCTCCAAGGGATCTTCCCCACCCAGGAATTGAACCCGGCCCTCCCACATTGCAGGCAGACGCTTTACCATCTGAGCCACCAGGGAAGCCACTGTGGCCTCATAAGCTTTCCCCAATTTCTAAAGGATAAAATGAACCAGAAAAATGATAAATACAGAAAGAAAGGAAAATAGTCAACAGAGGAAGTACTACTAATAATAGTTTTACTTATTCAATAAATCAAGAAATTTTAGTAACTCCTCAAGGGTTATAGATAATATTCTAAGCCTCATCTTTGAGCTGTCTTGCAGATACTGAACCCCCACCAGGTACAGGAAGTTGCTCACCAGCCTGTAGACCTCAGACTGGGGGAAACCAGAAGGTTGATGATGTTGCCTCCCAGTTACCTCACCACCAAGCAATCAGACAATTGTCTAGGAGCTGATCGTGTGCCCAGAAACTCTACCTCACCCAGTCTCTAGACACCATTCCCTGAAATTCATGGCAGGGGGTGGGGGGTTCTATAATTTTGAGCCGTACATACTTAGACTCCTTTCTTGGCTCCTGCACTAAACACTACACTTTCTAAAAATTTTTATCTCAATCAAGTATCAGTATATGAGCTTTACTGTGCTCAGGAAAGCAGGCCCAAATCTGATTTAGTAACAACTTCTCCCTGTCATCTGCCTCCCACAGACACCACAACCCAACTGAGATCCCTCAATTGCAGCCGTCACACACAGATTGGACCATGTCACTCCAGTACCTAAAGCCCTCCTGGGGCTGCCCTTTGCCCTCAGGATAAGGGACAAGGTACAATCTCTTGTTTCTGGCACTGGTGGGCTCGCCTTCCATCTCTCAGCTGCCCTTACTGTAGCTCCAGGCTCAGGGCTACTAGACCTCCCTGTGCTGTTCCTGATGGTCCCAGGGACCAGGCTGGGCTGGAGGTGGACACAGATAGTCATACACACTCCTTCTGGCAAAGCTCCAAATGGCCATCTGAGCAGGATGTCCTTCATCCCCGTGATCCCCAGGTGCTGAGCTAGCAAACCATTTAGGATCTGTGTTTCCTTCCCATCAATGCACTGTGTGCACCAGAAGTGACAGGTGCTCAAGGTTACCAGTTTCCAAACCAGTTCACCTTACCATGGCCAGGAAACAGCTGGCCCACTGCAGGACCATGAATGTTTGCAGCCTGGGTTCCCAAGGCACAAACAAGGGGCGAACTCCACCATGCTGTTGATCTGCTGTCTCAGGAAGTTTCTCTGAGCTCTGCAGTGGTCTGAGACACCTCTGGTTCATTGCTGCCAGCAGTTTTCTAAGCACTTGTGGGGGATAGGGGTGAGTTACCAGCCAATCATAAGGTGTCATTTCAGGAAAAATTTCTTAGGAGAAATCTTTAAAAGCACCTGGTTGGAACCTAGCTGAGTATGGGGGAAGAGAAGTACGGTTTACTCCTCAGGCAATACATTATCTGCCAGATCACCTTTGCTCAAATCTTGCCCATTACTTGGCAAATGAAGCAGCAAGTATAGGGCAATCCTGCCCTCTTTTCACTTACAGAACTACTTGGCTGCAGCAATTGTCTTCTTTCACTTGCCAGGTCCACCGTTCCCCTTTACAAATAAGCAGTCCCAGCTCCCATATAAATATCCATCAGGCCCACCATCTCCTCCATCACCTGCCCTATTCCTCAGCTCACCTGCACAGCACAACTCAAGAAAGCCATCTGCATTAAACACCCTCCCCTCCCATTCTGTCCTCCCTCCTCCAGACCTCAGACGTCACTGTCCTGCAGAATTGCCCTTGACAAGTTCACCAGTGGCCTCCACACTGCTGAATGCAGTGGTTAATTCTCAGCTCTCATCTTGACCTCTCAGCAGCTTCAGACACAGCTGTTCCCTCTCTCCTCCTTGAAACCATTTAGCCTGTGGACACCACCCTCTCTTGGTTTGCCTCCTGCCCCTCTGGCTACTCATGGGTCTCCATGGTGGCTTTTATCCTTCAACAGACTAAGTGTTTGAGTGTCCTCCTGCCCCCTCAGTCCCTGGACCCTCCTTCTTCTCTCTACCCTCTCTCCCGCAGAGACCTTATCCAGGCTCATTGCCTTGGAATCTTCCAAACTGCTTCTCCAGCCTGACTTCCCCCAGGCTCCAGACTTGACTTTGTAGTTGGGTACTTGACATCCTCTCTGCTAGTCTCCTCAGCATCTCCAGCACAACCTGTCTAAAACTGAACTAGACTCCTCTCACCTGCCCTTGCTACAGTCTCCACCTAGCCATAGAGTTTTCCAAAAGTAAAGTAAGTAAGTAAAGTCACTCAGTCGTGTCCGACTCTTTGTGACCCCATGGACTGCAGCCCACCAGGCTCCTCAGTCCATGAGATTCTCCAAGCAAGAGTACTGGAGTGGGTTGCCATTTCCTTCTCCAGGGGATCTTCCCGACCCAGGGATCGAACCCAGGTCTCCCGCATTGGAGGCAAGCGCTTTAAACTCTGAGCCACCAGGGAAGTCCAAAGTTTTCCAAAGTCATTATAAATTACGCTGGTAGTCAACTGGGTAGGACTCTGCACTTTCACTGCTCTGTCTGGGGTTCCTCATGTACTTCACTGGGTTTAACAGTGGTTTCTTAATGCTTAATGGAGGTTGAGAACATTTAAAAATATCTAATGGGCCGGGACAACATGGCAGCCCCAATCCCTGGCTCTCTGCTGGGGATTGTCCAGCAGGTTGTTCCTTCATCAGCTTCAGGCCAAGTTTGAAGTTACTATATGGACTGGAAAATACACATCTTCAGAATAGAAGAAAAAGGGCTATGAGTAGAGAGGCTATGGATCAATTCTCTCCCTCCCAAATAAGCTTCAGTCAGTGTCTGATGAAATTGCTGCCCTTCTCAGTGATAACTGTCTCATTGGAATCAGAAATCATGTGTTAGAGATCCCCTGCATAGGTGTAAAGTGGCTCTGGAGGATTCATGGTATGGTTGTCCACTTAGCTGGTCATGGGCAATTGTTGGGGTTGAGTGACCACTGTAGTGAGCAGCTCCAGAACCTACTAAGGTTACAGGAAAAGCCATTCTGTCAAAAAGACTTTTCTGAAAGACAGAAACTTAATTTGGGAGGATCTGGTCTACCTGAATCTGTCTACAATTAAAGTACTTCTAAATTTTAAAAGAAGATATTTGAATGTTTCATTCTGTCAGTGAATTAGCTTTTCTCTTGGACTTAATAAACATACTGTTCCCATGCATAGTGCCAAGAGTTGAGCGTAAAAAGTTTCTGTGAAAAAAAGTGTTCACTGTTCATTTGAATATCATTTTATGATAAGTTTGTGTTCTAGTCTTTGTTGATTTAAGTATCTCTTGCATGGGAAAGCTGCTTCCCATCCCCACAGCTAGCCTCTTGGATTATCGCTGACACCAGTGTTCTCACTGGTCTAAGTCTCTGTGTTCTTTCTCCCTGCTACAGTCTCAACAGCCAGAGGAACGCCTGGGTCTAAGGCTACATGATTGCACAAGCTACAGAGTAGTGGTATCAGGCTTTCCCAAAAGAGCAGTACCAATTTACATCTCACCCAGAATATATCAGTGTTCCGTGGATGCAGATCATGTCTCCTCCTTGGTCAATTCTGACATCTTATTTGCTGGTGTTAGAGAGATATCAAGTTGGGGGTCTTGATTTCCATTTAAAATCACGAATGGTGACCATGACTTTATTCATTGCATTTCCATTGTGTGAAAAGTTTATGAATAAGGAAGACAGTGGAATTGGGCAGAGGGCAAATGCAAACTGAAATGGCCCATCAGAGTGGTCCTGAATTGGGTGAAAGTGGCCGAGGCTGACATCCCACCTGCATCTGTCTTAGGATCAGTTGCCCCTGTGCAGGCAGCTCTGCAGGTGGGACCACCTCTCCTTCCTTGAAGATGCATCTGGGAGGGATTTTCCAGGGTCCTCCCTCAAGGCAGAATGGAAGAGCCCTGATGAGAGCTGAGACCAGTCTTGCACTGGCCACTTTCCAGCTGTGTGACTTCAGAAAAGTCCTTCCCTTCCCAGAGACCCTCATCCTACCAGGTATTAGGGAGAGACACAGCCCCTAGTGACCTGTGTACAGCATTCAGCAGTCCACCGGGGTTTCTGTGCACCTCATCTCACAATCTCCTTTCAGGTCAACAACCAGGCAGCACCATACTTCCTGGGGCAGTAAGGCTCCTGTGTGGTCTGAGGACCTGCCTGTGTCCACGAGCTGCTTGTTAATGGTTCCTGACAAAGTAAGTACAGAGTTTAAGAGTAATTCTCAGAAACCTTAGAGCAACGTGGCACTGTAGTTCTGTGTGTAATTAAACTAACAATTTAAAATTGGATTGAACTTGTTTTCTTTGTTTTCATTTCTGGGTAATTTATATTGTGTTTTACAAATAAATGGCTTCCTGATGGCTCAGGGGTAAATATTCCACTGGCCAATGCAGAAGACACAAGATTGATCCCTTGGTCAAGAAGATCCTCTGGAGAAGGAAATGGCAACCAAATTCAGTATCTTGGCCTGGGGAATCCCATGGAAAAAGAAGCCTGGTGGGCTACATTGCAAAGAGTTGGACATGACTTAGTGACTAAACAACAACAAAGAAAAGTCGATGATGGGTTAGAAAAAGGAAATAATACAAAAATCTGGACTTGTACACAACATACTGAGGTGATATGCCCACTAACTAGGACAACTCCAACAAGAACATCAGACATTTTAAACACTATTTGAGGGAGGTGGCCCTTTTGATCCTTCATACTGATATTTACTGATAAGACCAGGCTTTGATGATGTTTTGTTCTATTCAGGGCCCCTTTTAAAATAGCTGAGAGAAGGAATTTCCCTGTCCATCTATTTCTATCCATTCTCTCGCTGGGGATATAACGTGACTTATGTTATATGCCACTTATGTGGCACCTGTTCAACTTGTTGAAGAAGGAGACACTCAGGTTAGCTCTCTGGCCGAGAGTGAAGGGAAGACAGAAATCTAAGAAAAGTCCAAACTAAGCTGGTGATTGACACAAACCTTCTCAGGTCTTTTAAATCCATTTCCAGGCATTTAGGAACAGAAGGGATAAGGAAGAGCTGGCATTGGTTGTGCCCTCATTTAGGGATGAAGCTGTCATAGGTGCAGACGGGAGGGAAAGAGAGCTGTGCGTGCACATAGCGCAGGTGGTATTGAGAGCCTGTGGCTACAGCTGGTGCCATTGCTGTTTTCAGTGTGCAGTTCTCCCAAGTTTGAGGCCACAGTAGACAAGGTGAGAGCAGGACGCCTGTGCAGGCAGCTTTCAACTGGGACCAGCATTCTAGATATGAACTTCATCTGCATGAAGAGGTCACTGTCAGTTACACTGAGATACTGTGTGTGTAGCATCCACCCAGAGCCTAGCACGTAGCGGGTTCTTAGATAGTGGCTCAGGGAGCTGACTCTGCCCTGCTGTGGGGTCACTAAGACAGATGCTCAGTCCAGCCTGAGGCATCCACTGCCCCTCCATCTGGTCCATGACACGCTCCAGCTCAAGCACCTCCCAGGACTCCTCCCTACCTGGAGGGTGGGAGTCAATTCCTAACCCCTGAACTGGACAGCAGCCCCCGAGACAGAAGGTCAGGCATCCTCAGGGTCCCTGTCTACCCTGTCCTTCTCTATCTCAATAGAACTTTGCTGCACAAAGGCATAAACCTCAGCCTCTTGTTCCTTAAACCTCACCTTGACCCTGACCCTCACCAGGAAGTCTCACCTGCATGTGCTCTGCCCTCTCCTTCCTTTGCTCCCTCAGCAGCTCCCATGTTCCCATCTCTGCCTCGTCCTGATCCCTAGCAAAGCCCAGTCCCCCTGAGAGGGTGAGGCTTGGCAGGACCGTGTGGCTGCTGGCAGAGCTGTGCTGGCTGACCTCTGTCCCACTGGTTGTCACCATCCAGCAGTCTGGCTAGGCTAGGCCCTTGTCATCACCAGGCTAGGGCCCAGTAGGCCCTTTATCTCTTGTGAGAAATGATGTCTGAGAACTTGTTCCAGGTCAAAGCGCAGCCTGATTTCAGCAGGAAACTCTAGCTCTGTCCAACCCTGACAGCCTCTAACTCTCTCTACCACATCTGACAGCTCCTGCACTCCTTGGGCTGGGTGAGTCAGCCTGTGTGCTGGTGGGAGACCTTCTCATAAGGGCAAGTCACTTTGGGCAGGCTAGGGCCCTGAGAGGGTGTCAGGAAGCAGGTATGGTGTAGTATTGGACCCTTGCTGTGCAGCTTCTGGCTCTCTGTATTCACGGGGAGGTCAACTGCTTAACAAACAGCCCAGTATCAGTCCTTAACACATAAAGGGCACTTCCATTCACACAAAGTCCAGAGCGAATATTCCTATTCGGGAACATATCTAGGCAGCCCTCCTCTAAGATCATGCCTTCTTGCTCCCTCTTTGTGTGGTTCCAAGGTTGTGGTAAATGAAGGGGATCCCTTTCCCTCTGGCTCTACCAGTCTCTTCTCACCCCCTATCCCCCAGCCAGTTGCCCTCAGTCTGATGGCACCTTGTACTCCATCCCAGCGAGGCCTGGGCTCACAGCCATGATTCCCAACTCTGACCTGGGCTCACACCTTTGCCTCACCTGGGGCCCTGCTGTGTGGGCGTCTCAGCCTGTGTCCTCCAGGTAGACTGCCTCCTGCAGCATCTACAGCACTGAGGTTGCCACGTTCAGTCTCTGAGGGCTCATAGACTGCCACTGTGGTAGCACCTGCAAGATGCCTCCAGTGATCACCTCCAGGTGTCCCATCCTCCTACTGAGTGTGACCTGGACTTAGGGCCTTGCATCCAACTGATAGAATAAGGTAGAATTGATGGTGAGTGACTCAGAGTTTAGGTAGCAGAAGATATATGGCTCTCTCTCCATCTCTCTGTCTGTCTGTCTCTTTCTTTTGTGACTGGCTTGCTCTGGAGAAGTCTGGTAAGTGGCAACGGCCAGGCTAATGGACAAGCCCACAAGCAGGGCTCTAAAGCCTTCTGCCAGAAGTGTCATGGGTGAGCTTGGGAGTAGATTGTCCAGCCCTACTCAAGGCTCTGAGACTATCCCCCTACAGTAGAACAGGTCGGCTACCTCCTCATGAGTGAACTGAGCAGGAACCCTCAGTCGCTCCCAGCCTCTTTGGGACTTAGTTGACTCATCCATTAATGCTCATGGCCCCTTCACCCTAAGCTAACCCACAACATAAGTAGCTGACAGTGATCAGGACAATGAGTTGGAAGGCACGGATTCAGGATGGAGGGAGGGACAGAGCTGATGTGACAAACAAGGTGATTACCTTGATTGACTAAATTGAGGAGACAGAGCATCCTGAGAAAGAGATCAGAGGTCCTAGGACAAAGCAAGTGGGATGGCAGGAACTCCTAGAAGGACCACTCAGCCACCCACAAAAGTGTGGACCTAATAAATCCTTGCTGCCTTCAGACACTAAGGTCTGCAGTGGTTCATTGCCAGCAAAGGAAACCTGCAGGGAGCTTCTCTCCTTGGCAAACCTGGCCTTCCTTCATTGTCCCTCCCACCTGCCACTACCTCCCTCTTCATGGGTGGAAGCTATCACTCCCCCTCTCAATCCCACTGTTCTTTATTTCCCCCATCTCTTGGGACCCTAGAGCACTCATGTCATCAGTCAGAACAGGCCATTGTGAGAGGTTGGGCACATTTATGACCATTCCTCACAAGATGCATAATGGCTGCTGCTGCTGCTAAGTCACTTCAGTCGTGTCCGACTCTGTGCGACCTCATAGACGGCAGCCCACCAGGCTACCCAGTCCCTGGGATTCTCCAGGCAAGAACACTGGAGTGGGTTGCCATTTCCTTTTCCAATGCATGAAAGTGAAAAGTGAAAGTGAAGTCGCTCAGTCATGTCCGACTCTTAGCGACCACATTGACAGCAGCCCACCAGGCTCCTCCATCCATGGGATTCTCCAGGCAAAAGTCCTTGAGTGCAGTGCCATTGCCTTCTCTGCAGAATGGCTAATTATCACATTATATCTATTTCACTCCAAGATGCAAGGTGCATGTTGTGATACTTGTTTCTCTGATAGCAAAACTGAAGTTAGGAGGGGCTGTGACTTGCCCAGAGCCACTGAAAAGGGTTGAGCCAGATTTAGGCTCAAATTTACATTCTTGAAATGCCCCACATTGATAGTTATTGGTTGATTAGCTTCTGGAGGAAGAAAAGCTATTTTCCTGCAACAGGTGTGAGAGTTTACAGGATAGCCCCTGTGCTGCCATCCTGTCCCTCATTCATGACATGTGTCACAGACCCAGTGGCCCAGAATTCTTCTCATAAGAGGCTTGTCCCCATCTGCCCTGCTTGCAGACACTGACCATTCACTCCTCATGTTCCTCTCTCCCTGGTCTTCCCTGTGTCTGCACATAGCTTCCCCCTTGTCTCCCACAGAACAGAACAGACGTGGTAAGTTGGAGCTGACTGGTCAGGGAGGAAGGAGTAACATGCCATTCTGTGGCCCATTGGATTCACCATCTGGGAAGGGGACACGGAGCAGCAGGGCTGCAGGGCCAGGCTGGGACACAATGGGAGGCTCCCAGCTGGGGAGAAGGGTGGAGGAAGAGAAGGCTGAAACAGAATTCTTTCACTGATGAACTGAAGTTTATGGAGCTCCCTTCTGTGTCAAGGTCAAGGCTGAAGTTACAAAGGAGGAGTAGGGGCTACATCATGGAGCTCTCAGCTCGTATGACATCAGAGCTGAGGTCAGAGATCACCTTAGTCCCTCAGAGAAACTGAGACTCAGAGGGAGGGTGAAGAGGTCTGCCCTTGGTCATTCAGCCAGTGACAGAGCTGAAGCCTCCTTCCCCACCTTGTGGGCCCCTCTGGCTGCCAGTGCAGGGCTCAGGCAACTCAAAAGCTCAAAGGTGCCAGGATGACTCAGTGGGTTGTGGCTTTGTCTTCCTCTCCAGCTCAGGGAGGGAGGAGACGGGACAGGCGGGAGGCAGGATGAGGGAGCTTGTAGGAGAAAGGGCTGCAGCTGAGAGCTGCTTCTGTGCTGTCACTCAAGGCAGAGGAAGAGAAACCTGCTAACTGGAGCTGCTGTTTGTCCTGCCCATTGACTGACAGGACCACAAAGGACAGAGACACAGACATCATTCTCTCCAAGTACCTCTTCCACTTCTCAGGTGGGCAGATGGCAGAGAGGGTTCCTTGCAGAAGAGTCCTATCAGGAGAGCAAATCACTGATGCCAGAGTCTGGTCTCTGCCAGAAGCTAGCTATCACCCAGGGCATGGGGTGGAGATGCAAGTCAGGGAAGACTCTGGAGATGTGTTCAACAGACACCTCCAGGAAGCCTTATGGGATCACAGCACCTCCCTCCATCCTTCCTAATGCCAGCCTTGCCCTTTGGGGCAGCCCCTTCTCTGGGGAGGCCCTCAGTAGAACTCCAAGTGTTGGTCTCTGGGGACGTTGTACTTGAGCTTGTGGGCTTCGAAGAGGTTTTCCAGCTCCTTCTTGTAGCGCTGGTGCAGGCTGTCCACCTCCTCCTGGGAGGGATGAGGTGTCTTCTGCACCTCGATGGGCTTCCCCACTGCAAGACACAGACGTGAGTGGTGGCCCAGAGCCAGAACCACTGAAGGTGCAGGGACCCACGGGGTTCCCACTAGTATGGTCATCTGAGCAGGTAAGCACTCTTTCTCCCTCCTTTTCAATTCTATTTTGGGTCATAGATTCAAAAATGTTAAGACAACTCCAAGATTCTGATATGTTAACAATACTCCCAGCTGGCATTTGTATGTCATATCTCCTATATCATCCTACCAATCCTATGGTGTTACAACCTGCTATTATTCCTTGCAGGCAATGAGGCTCGGGGAGGTTAAGTAACTTGTTCAAGGTCACATAGCCAGGAACAATCAGTGCCAGGTTGTATGTAGCTCTGGGGATGTGCTCAGCCTCAGGAGCAGGTGGGTCTGGGAGTCTCAGATGCCATGTCGGAAGTGCCTGTATGGCAGGGAGGAGGTGGTCCACAGCCCAATCACCATTCTCCCACCTCTCCCTCCATTCTGGCCTGCAGTGCCCCTGTTCCAGGGAGGACATGGGAGGTCCTATCAGCCTCCTCCCTCTGGCTCTCCTTGGCTCAGAAAGCAGCTATCATGTCTTATTCTCTGGGGAATGGTCTGGAGGCAGCAACACTATAAACATTATAAACTATAACGTTATCTCACTATGAATGGGAGAATATTACCACACACTGCAAAAAAGTTTGGTAGAGGGGGTTGCCTATATTCAAGAAATGGCTGGGTAAGTGCAGATGAACACACCTTTGCCATTGGAACCTAGCTGGAGTTCAAGAAGAAAGCAAATGAGACGATCAAATAGCTGAAAAGATGGTGTTAAGTCCATGGCCATTATTTACAGAGAAATTCCTCAGACTCTCCGCATAGCCTGCTAATTGCTACTTTACACATAATTCCAACAGACTTGGAATGCCCTTCCCTAGTGTTCACCTTCTCCAATAAGCCTTATAAGACCCTGTGGTCAGAATCAAACCCTTCTTCTCTGGTATGATCAAAAGTCAAACACCCTGATCAAACCTCAACTTTATTACAAAGGCCAGGGTGATCTTTTGGAAGTGATTTATCTTCTCTATGTCTCCAGAAAAACATCTATTTCTACTTTATTGACTATGCCAAAGCCTTTGACTGTGTGGATCACAATAAACTATGGAAAATTCTGAAAGAGATGGGAATACCAGACCACCTGACCTGCCTCTTGAGAAATCTGTATGCAGGTCAGGAAGCAACAGTTAGAACTAGACATGGAACAACAGACTGGTTCCAAATAGGAAAAGGAGTACATCAAGGCTGTATATTGTCACTCTGCTTATTTAACTTCTATGCAGAGTACATCATGAGAAACGCCAGACTGGAAGAAACACAAGCTGGAATCCAGATTGCCGGGAAAAATATCAATAACCTCAGATATGCAGACGACACCACTCTTATGGCAGAAAGTGAAGAGGAGCTAAAAAAGCCTCTTGACGAAAGTGAAAGAGGAGAGTGAAAAAGTTGGCTTAAAGCTCAACATTCAGAAAACGAAGATCATGGCATCCGGTCCCATCACTTCATGGGAAATAGATGGGGAAACAGTGGAAACAGTGTCAGACTTTATATTTGGGGCTCCAAAATCACTGCAGATGGTGACTGCAGCCATGAAATTAAAAGACGCTTACTCCTTGGAAGAAAAGTTATGACCAACCTAGATAGCATATTCAAAATCAGAGACATTACTTTGCCGACTAAAGTCCGTGTAGTCAAGGCTATGGTTTTTCCTGTGGTCATGTATGGATGTGAGAGTTGGACTGTGAAGAAGGCTGAGCGCCGAAGAATTGATGCTTTTGAATTGTGATGTTGGAGAAGACTCTTGAGAGTCCCTTGGACTGCAAGGAGATCCAACCAGTCATTCTGAAGGAGATCAGCCCTGGGATTTCTTTGGAAGGAATGATGCTAAAACTGAAACTCCAGTACTCTGGACACCTCATGAGAAGAGTTGACTCATTGGAAAAAACTCTGATGCTGGGAGGGATTAGGGGGCAGGAGGAGAAGGGGACGACAGTGTTTGAGATGGCTGGATGACATCACGGACTCGATGGACGTAAGTCTGAGTGAACTCTGAGAGTTGGTGATGGACACGGAGGCCTGGCGTGCTGCAATTCATGGGGTCGCAAAGAGTCGGACACGACTGAGAAACTGAACTGAACTATGTCTCAAGTTGCAATCAATAAAATGGAGATGAGTGTCCCACTTCAAAAGACTGAGCTGCTGCATGTAAGGAACCAGTGCAGTGCCTGACACATTGCAGGGGCTCAGTAATCAGTAGTGGCTACTGGTCTTTGTGCCCCTGTTACTCTTCTCATTCTAGAATGCCTTCATCAGGGTTACTTGCCTGTGTGTCTGTTTAACACTCTAGAAAGTGTGTTCCACAAAGTGAAGTGTGTACTGGCCTATATCCATATTCCCTTGCAGCACAAGCCCACCTTTTGCTCTGTAGCCCCCCCCCCACTTCTCAGCCTGGGTCTAGGCTCACCCACAGTGGTAATGGGCTGGCGGTAGGGTATAAGACCAAAGCTGTATTGGAAGACTCCACAGCCACAGAAGAGCGGCATGGAGACTCCCGTGACCTTCTGAAGTCCGTTCTGGAACCAGCGCAACCAGGTGCCAGGAGAATTCTCAACCTGGTCATAGATGTCATTCTCCCCAAAGGAGAAGATCGGCACCAGAGCTGCCCTAGAGGGAGACAGGAGAGAGGGCGTGTAGAGGGGCAAGAAGGCATAAGCTGGTCACCTAGCTTCCTGAAGGGACCCAGTGAGCAGGAACTGGAGGAGAGGACAGAGCCCTGGGACAAAAGTAGGCGGCCTCAGGTGTGTCCCAGACCTCCCACAGCCCTGCTTTGTGACTGTAAGTGGGACCTGGCCTGTCTCAGGCCACTGTCTGACAGTTGTAACATGATAGTGAATCCAGAATGTTGCAGATAGAAAACAATTCCAAACTTTCTGGAAAAATTTCTTCCAGCCCAGCTAGTTTTGTATTCTTCATAGATGTTTAAAGATAGGAGAATAGTTCTAAGCTATGTCCCAAGCTCCATTGTCCCAGATTCCCTCGGTCTCAGATGGAATGCAAACTTTCAGCAATATGACCTTTGAGACTTAATCCCTTCACAAGATATTCCTTCTAGAATATTCTCTGGGTATTTGTGCATGAGACAGTACATGGATCACCAACACCGAATCTTCATTGTCAATGGATTGAGACTCTTCCTGCCAAAATAGGATGTATATTCATCTGTGCTGTCTTCCCACCAAAACACAATCCTTGCCAATCTCCAGTTGAACCCAGAGCCCTCTTCCCAATACCCATGAATCAGGGCAAGCCTGATGAAGCCCTTGAGATTCCCCAGCACCAGCTTGTAGCCTCCAGGCCTGGTATCCAGTGCCTCCTGGACGCCCCCAACAATGATGGCCAGCAGGTTGCCACCTCCTTCCTTGCTCAGAATGTGAGAAACACTCTCCTTGTCTGCAGCAACCATCCCTGAAGGGAAGAAAAAGATGAAGTATGGTTTTAAGGGGGCCAGGATGGTGGGTGAGAATGTGGGCTGGGCTCCACTCTATTTCCCAGCTGAGAGTTCTCTGAGGACTGAGACCGAGTCTTTCAGTTCTTCCCAACCCCTAGTCAAGCAGATTGCTGAGCAGTGCTGTGGGAAGTGCTTCCTTGAGTCTAGCTTCCTTCTCCACTACACATTCACTTGCAAGAAGTACAGAACAGTTAGCAGCCCTCCTTAAAATCCCTCCCTCATGCCAGCAGATCTCATCTACCTGGGCTACCCAGGGTTGGGAAGACTCACCGTCTATCATGATATAATCCCTGAAGACAGGGGCCCAGAACCACAAGTTCAGCATCATCAGATGTGAGCAGATCCCAGGGAACAGTGAGGGAAAGCCAGGGCCACCATGCATAAGTTGGTAAAAGCTCCAACAGCTGCAATCCTATGAGGGTGGAAGCCATCGAGGTAGTTCTGGGAGAGGTCCACCTTGGCTGTCTTGACCAGCTACAGGGACAGCAGCCTGGTGAATTGGGGCTCCACCTTGTGACCACCCTGGTTTCCCTGATGACTTTCTGGGCTGACCTCTTCTGTGTGTCCCCTGTGCCTAAGTGCTATCACACCCCCATGTGAGTGTCCTGAGATTAGACATGCCTATCTGAGGATCCTTGTCCTTGTGCAGGCCTGGAGCAGAGGAGATGCTCTGGGAGACTATGAAATGAAGAGGGACAGAATGGACCCATGAATGGATAAGGCCAATGCCGCCCACCTGGGAAGGAAGACCCCTGCTCAAGGCAGAGGTAGAACTCCTGGCAGGGTGACGGGGACACAAGCCTCTGTCCTATGTGAAGGGAGACCTAATCCCAGGCAGAGCCCACGCAAAATGAAGGAGCCATCCCAGGAGGGAGTGAGCATCTCTCCAAGGACTATGGCAGCTGGAGACCTGCCCAGGTTGGGGCTGACCCCTGAACCCCTGTGATTCAGTGTAAGAGACCCCAGGGTGCAGGGAAGAGAGTGCCAGGAGAAGGGGCATGAAGTCCTGGTGACGCCCGCAGGTGTGGGTGGGGAGGGGTCAAGGAGGTGTCTTGCCAAGTCTGTATCACTCCTTGACACCAAGTCACAGCCTGCCCACAGCACTGCACCCCTGCTCAGGCATTGGTCTGTGTAGACACTGCTGCTCCAGGATAATGAAATCTGCATACAGAAACTCAGCTCCTGGAGACTGATCTTCAGCATGAGGTGAAGGCAGCTTGTCCTGGGGAAACACTGCCTGATTCTCCACTATCACCTCTTTAGGAAGCCCATAAGGTGCATTTAGAAAGCTCCAGTGCTCAAAAATAGCCTCCTAATTTGACTAGAAACTGTATCATTAGGCCCTAGCTCATAGAATCACAGCGCAAAGGCTTGTGATGTGAAGTAGACCCAGCAGGATGTGAGGACAAGGAATGTTGCTTGCCTGCCTTCAAGCCAGCAGCCACTGCAGCTGCCACTGACAATGGGCCTTGAAAATAATTCAGGATGGAGGAAAACAGGATATTGGTCACAGAGAATGAGAATGCACATCACAGGAATAATTGCAGTGAGCCCAAATTTGCCCATCTTCCCTTACTAGAAACAGACAAAAATTACGAACTTGAGACATCTGCTTTTTGTAACTGGCAAATAATCTTTTGAAGTTTGGCTACATAGGTTTTTGTGGGTTTGTTTTTTATTTCCAGCAAAATCTGTAAGTTCTGACTCCTCCCTTACCTTTTAGAACAGCTCCCCAGAGATTACTGAGAGGCTATCTCCTCACTACAGTCCTCAGTAGGGTCCCAGAACAAAACCCCTCACAACTTTTGACTTGTGCATTTGTTTTCAATAGACAGCAGAGACTCCCTGGCCCCTCTACTTCTTGCTCTCCTAAGATCCCTGCAGGGCCTGCTCTGTAAAGCTGTGGGGATGGCTTGAAAGTTCTCCTGGGAGGTGACAAGAGTCCAGAATCTGCGCTCCACAGCGACCCCTGCAGGCCTCAGTCCAGGACAGGGAGGTCAAAGTGCATGTCCTCTCGTCCTCTGCTGGCCATTTGGTGGTACTGCCCGCCCTCTGCAGGTGATGCTACAGGACTGCAAGCGGCCTACAATCCTGAACACTGTGCACGTGGAATTTCTGCAATTTCTGTTTCAGACAATGTCAACAGTGCCCTATTTGAAAAATCCTCTGGGGGAGATACCTGGCTAGAGGAGGGACAGAACAGACGTAGATAAGACAGGCACAGAACAACTCAGCAGCATTTTTCTGCCAGATGTGCAAATGACAGCAGTTCCAGGTGTGACAGGAGAGCCACATGCTGTCCCTTAGAAGGTCCCAGGACGACCTGATGTCTTATGGACTTCACACAACCCAGTGATGTATGTGACAGCACCTCCAGTTTACAATGGAGAAATCGAGGCTCGGAGAGCATGTGTAACTACCCCAGGTCTCATAGCTGGTGTGTTGCAGACGTGGTGGTGGAATCTATGATGTCCACCCTCAGAGGAGACACCATACACAGTCTTCTCTCCTGTGTCCAGAGAGGGCCACCTGTCCCTACCTGGCACCTCTCTGGGTCCTCACTGCCTTTCTCTTTCTATCCCCACTAGATAATCAACGACCACAGCTGCTTACATCCAAGGGTTTAGTCTGTCTGGGATTCAGGAATGGGGCAAAGTGTCAGTTCACTCAAATTCAGGGTCCTCCATTACTAACATCTGATTTGGGGGTACAGAGTCACATGTCTAAAATGGACATGAAGTACCCTGAGTAAGAGACTAACAGACATGAAATACAAGGGATCAATTTTGTGTGGAAACTAGGATTCAGAATAGGGTAAAGCTCTGTCCTAGGACACACAGCACACTGGAGTTCAGGCAGGATCCATCCTGCATTCTCTCTGCTCTGCTTCTATCCTCAGAGCTAAACACACACTTTAAAAGCAGTAAACGAACTTGCTGTGTGTCCTTGATCACACCTTCCTCCTTCTCCAGGTGTGAGTTTCATCATCTGATAAAGTGTGGGCTAGATGCTCTCTTGATGCCTTGTATTTATCATTGAATCCTTCACCCCAAAATGTACACTCTAAGGGCTTTACACCTGTGTGTTAAGGTACATATGTGTGCCTTACCAATTGCCCCACAGAGCCCTTCAAATCTCATTCATACATCAATCCTCATATTGGCTCCACATCTCCACACATAAGAAAACATAGCCAGACAGAAACTGACTCTTCTCAGGCCACATCATGGTAGAAGCCTGTCTCCTGCCTCCAGGGCCAGTACTCTGCTCACTGAACACAGGGTCACACTTCTGCATGGACATATGGAGACTATGGTCCTGACCACTCCCTAGCCAGCCCCATACTTATCAAGATGGGGAAATAGTCCTTCATGTACTTCCATACAACACAGCGCCTTAGTACATCAATGTGCCTGCTCCCCTGCCAAGGCTTGGCTCGACCAGGTACCACCAGACTGCACACAGGATACTGATGATCCAGAATCTTGTGAACAAGAGGCCTATGAAGACCACATAGCAGAGAATGGCTGGGAAGGGAAGCAGAAGCTGTAGTGGTCAGCAGTGTGAAGGAACACGCTCTCCTCATTTTCCCAGCACTAGCAGCACTCTTCTGTCCAGTCCTCACCCCAGGGGGAAAAAAACAGCTTCTCAAGCCTTCAAGGAAGACGGAATACAAGCAACACAACTAGTGTCACCCCGAGCCTGCATTTGAAATCAGGTAAGACTAAGTCCATTTCATTATAGGGGACTTGAATGCAAAAGTAGAAAGTCAAGAAACACCTGGAGTAACAGGCAAATTTGGCCTTGGAATGTGGAATGAAGCAGGGCAAAGACTAATAGAGTTTTGCCAAGAAAATGCACTGGTCATAGCAAACACCCTCTTCCAACAACACAAGAGAAGACTCTACACATGGACATCACCAGATGGTCAACACCAAAATCAGATTGATTATAGTCTTTGCAGACAAAGATGGAGAAGCTCTATACAGTCAACAAAAACAAGACCAGGAGCTGATTGTGGCTCAGATCACGAACTCCTTATTACCAAATTCACACTCAAATTGAAGAGAGTAGGGAAACAGCTAGACCATTCATATATGACCTAAATCAACTCCCTTATGATTATACAGTGGAAGTGAGAAATAGATTTAAGGGCCTAGATCTGATAGATAGAGTGCCTGATGAACTATGGACGGAGGTTTGTGACATTGTACAGGAGACAGGAATCAAGACCATCTCCATGGAAAAGAAAGGCAAAAAAGCAAGATGGCTGTCTGGGGAGGCCTTACAAAAAGCTGTAATAAGAAGAGAAGCAAAAAGCCAAGAAGAAAAGGAAAGATATAAGCATCTGAATGCAGAGTGCCAAAGAATAACAAGGAGAGATAAGAAAGCCTTCCTCAGTGATCAATAAAGAGATAGAGGAAAAGAACAGAATGGGAAAGACTAGAGATCTCTTCAAGAAAATTAGAGATACCAAGGGAACATTTCATGCAAAGATGGGCTCAATAAAGGACAGAAATGGTATGGACCTAACAGAAGCAGAAGATATGAAGAAGAGGCGGCAAGAATACACAGAAAAACTGTACAAAAAAGATCTTCACGACTCAGATAATCATGATGGTGTGATCACTCATCTAGAGGCAGACACCCTGGAATGCAAAGTCAAGTAGGCCTTAGAAAGCATCACTATGAACAAAGCTAGTGGAGGTGATGGAATTCCAGTTGAGCTATTCCAAATCCTGAAAGATGATGCTGTGAAAGTGCTGCACTCCATATGCCAGCAATTTGGAAAACTCAGCAGTGGCCACAGGACTGGAAAAGGTCAGTTTTCATTCCAATCCCAAAAAAGGCAATGCCAAAGAATGCTCACACTACCCCACAGTTGCACTCATCTCACACACCAGTAAAGTAATGCTCATAATTCTCCAAGCCCGGCTTCAGCAATACGTGACCTGTGAACTTTCTGATGTTCAAGCTGGTTTTAGAAAAGGCAGAGGAACCAGGGATCTAATTGCCAACATCTGCTGGATCATGGAAAAGCAAGAGAGTTCCAGAAAAACATCTATTTCTGCTTTGACTGTGCCAAAGCCTTTAACTGTGTGGATCACAATCAACTGTGGAAAATTCTGAGAGAGATGGGAATACCAGACCACCTGACCTGCCTCTTGAGAAATCTGTATGCAGGTCAGGAAGCAACAGTTAGAACTGGACATGGAAGATCATACTGGTTCCAAATAGGAAAAGGAGTACTTCAAGGCTGTATATTGTCACCCTGCTTATTTCACTTCTATGCAGAGTACATCATGAGAAACGCCAGACTGGAAGAAACACAAGCTGGAATCAAGATAGTCGGGAAAAATATCACTAACCTCAGATATGCAGATGACACCACCCTTATGGCAGAAATTGAAGAGGAACTAAGAAGCCTCTTGATGAAAGTGAAAGAGGAGAGTGAAAAGTTGACTTGAAGCTCAACATTTAGAAGACAGAGATCATAGCATCTGGTCCCATCATTTCATGGCAAATAGTTGGGAAACAGTAGAAAAGGTGTCAGACTTTATTTTTTTGAGCTCCAAAATCACTGCAGATGGTGACTGCAGCCATGAAATTAAAAGACGCTTACTCCTTGGAAGAAAAGTTATGACCAACCTAGATAGCATGTTCAAAAGCCGAGGCATTACTTTGCTGACTAAGGTCCATCTAGTCAAGGCTATGGTTTTTCCTGTGGTAAACCATGTATGGATGTGATAGTTGGACTGTGAAGAAGGCTGAACACTGAAGAGTTGATGCTTTTGAACTGTGGTGTTGGAGAAGACTCTTGAGAGTCCCTTGGACTGCAAGGAGATCCAACCAGTCCATTCTGAAGGCGATCAGCCCTGGGATTTCTTTGGAAGGAATGATGCTAAAGATGAAGCTCTGGTACTTTGGCCACCTCGTGCAAAGAGTTGACCCATTGGAAAAGACTATGATGCTGGGAGGGATTGGGGGCAGGAGGAGAAGGGGACGATAGAGGATGAGATGGCACCACCGACTAGATGGACGTGAGTTTGAGTCAACTCCGGGTGTTGGTGATGGACAGGGAGGCCTGGTGTGCTGCGATTCATGGGGTCGCAAAGAGTCGGACACGACTGAGTGACTGAACTGAACTGAACTGATAATGAGTGATGTTGAGCATTTTTTTCATGTGTTCGTTAGCCATCTGTATGTCTTCTTTGGAGAAATGTGTATTTAGTTCTTTGGCCCATTTTTTGATTGGGTCATTTATTTTTCTGGAATTGAGCTGCAGGAGTTGCTTGTACATTTTTGAGATTAGTTGTTTGTCAGTTGCTTCATTTGCTATTATTTTCTCCCATTCTGAAGGCTGTCTTTTCACCTTGCTTATAGTTTCCTTTGTTGTGCAGAAGCTTTTAATTATAATCAGATCCCATTTGTTTATTTTTGTTTTTATTTCCAATATTCTGGGAGGTGGGTCATAGAGGATCCTGCTGTGATTTATGTCGGAGAGTCTTTTGCTTATGTTCTCCTCTAGGAGTTTTAGTTTCTGATCTTACGTTTAGATCTTTAATCCATTTTGATTTTATTTTTGTGTATGGTGTTAGAAAGTGTTCTAGTTTCATTCTTTTACAAGTGGTTGACCAGTTTTCCCAGCACCACTTGTTGAAGAGATTGTCTTTTCTCCATTGTATATTCTTGCCTCCTTTGTCAAAGATAAAGTGTCCATAGGTGTGTGGATTTATTTCTTGGCTTTCTATTTTGTTCTATTGATCTATATTTCTGTCTTTGTGCCAGTACCATCCTGTCTTGATCACTGTGGCTTTGTAGTAGAGCCTGAATTCAGGCAAGTTGATTCCTCCAGTTCCATTCTTCTTTCTCAAGATTGCTTTGGCTATTCGAGGTTTTTTGTATTTCCATACAAATCGTGAAANACCCTGGGATTTCTTTGGAAGGAATGATGCTAAAACTGAAGCTCCAGTACTGTGGCCACCTTATGCAAAGAGTTGACTCATTGGAGAAGACCCTGATGCTGGGAGGGATTGGGGCAGGAGGAGAAAGGGACGACTGAGGATGAGATGGCTGGATGGCATCATGGATTCAATGGACGTGAGTCTGAGTGAACTCCGGGTGTTGGTGATGGACAGGGAGGCCTGGTGTACTGCGATTCCTGGGGTCACAAAGAGTCGGACACGACTGCACGACTGAACTGAACTGAACTGTCTATAGTTAAAGTACTTTTAAATTTTAAGTGAAGATATTTGGATGTTTGGATGTTTCATTGTGTCAGTGAATTATCTTTTCTCTTGGACTTAATAAATGAAACATACTTTTCCCATACATAATACAAAGAGTAGTATAATTAAAAATGTTTCTGTGAAAAACAATGTTTACTATTCATTTGAATATCATTTTATGATATGTTATGTTCTAGTCTTCTGTTGATTCAATAAATATCAATTAAATATCTCTTGCATGTGAAAGCTGCTTTTCACTCCCACAGCCAACCTCTGATCAACTCTGACACCAGCGTTCTCACTGGTCTCCGCCTCTGTGTCCTTTCTCCCTCCCACACTCTCAATGGTTGGAGCGACAGCTGGGTCTAAGGCTATGTGATTGCACGAGCTACAGAGTAGTGGTGTCAGGCTTTTGCAAAATAACAGCACCAATTTACATCTCACCTGGAAGATATCAGTGTCTCATGGATGCAGATCCCCTCTCCTCCTTGGTAAACTCAGACATCTTATTTCCTGTTGTGTAGAGCGATATCAAGTTGGGGTCCTGATTTCCAATTCCTCAGCATGAATGGACATGACTTTATTCATTGCATTTCCTCTCTGGGAAACGTTTATGAGGAAGGAGGGTAGTGGAATTGGGCAGAGAGAGAAGCTGAACCAAAATGGCCCATCAGAGTGGTCCTGAATTGGGCTAAAGTGGCCGAGGCAGATTGGAAGAGCCTTGGATGAGGGCTGAGACCAGTCCTGCACTGGCCACTTTCCAGCTGTGAGATCTCAAACAAGTCCCTCCCTTCCCAGAGCCCCTCAGCCTACCAGGTATCAGGGACTAAGACGACAGCCCCTACTGACCCATGTACAGCGCTCAGCAGTTCACCAGGGATTCTGTGTCCCTCACCCCACAATCTCCTTTCCGGCCAACAACCAGGCAGCACCATACTTCCTGGGGCAGTGTGGCTCCTGTGTGGTCTGAGGAGGTGCCTTGTCCACCAGCTACCTGTTACTGCTTCCTGACAAGGTAAGTACAGAGTTTAAGAGTAACCGCTCAGAAACCTTAGAGCTATGTGGTACAACAGTTCTATGTATATTGAAAATAAAAATTAAAAGTTAGATTTGAACTGTTTATCTTCATTTTCTTATTTCTTGGATAATTTATATTTTCTTTTGCAAATAGATAAGTCCGCGGTATCTTAGAAAAAAGAAAAAATACAAAACCTGATGTTTAACCACAATTCATTGAGAAGCATAATTTAGGGCAATTCCAACAGTAACTTCTGACATTTTTAACAATTTTTGAGGCAGGAAGACTCTTTTGACCCTTCATCATTGACATTTACAGCTAAGACCAGGGTTTGATGCTATTGTTTTCTGTTCAGAACCTCTTTTGAAGCAGCTGAAAGAAGGAATCTTCCAACACACCTATTCATCTATTTCTATCCATTCTCCCACGAAGGATGTAACTTGACCAACATGGCATCAGTTCAACTTGCTGAAGAAGGAAACACTCAGGTCAGCTTTCTGGCAAGGAGTGAGAGGAAGACATAGAGTCTAAGAAAAACCCAAAACTAGTTCACGAATGACTCAAACTCTCCCAGGTCTTTACAACCACTTCCAGGCATTTATAAACAGAAGGGGCAAGGAAGAAGTGGCATTGGTTGACCCCTCATTTATGGCTGAACCATGTACAGGTGAAGATGGGAGAGGATGTGAGTTGTATGGGCACACAGTGCAGGTGGCATTGGGAGTCCATAGGCATAGCTGGTGCCACTGATCTTTTCAGTGTACAACTGGGCTGAATTTGAGGCCACAGTAGGCAAGGTGAGAGCAGGACACTTGGGCAGGTGGCTTTCATACTGGTACCAGGATTCTAGCAAGGCTTTTAACCTCTCTGACATGAACCTCATTTGTATGAGGAGGTCACTGTTGGTTACCCTGAGATTCCACACCTGAATCATCCTCCCAGACAGCCCAGCACATAGTAGGCTCTGAGAAAGTGTTCTGAGAAGCAGGTAGTAGGTGTTCACTAGAAGTTGCTCACACAACTGACTGCCCTGTTGTGTCACTAAGACCCCACAGTCTGAGTGGATGCTCAGTCCAGCCTGAGGCATCCACTGCCTCTCTTATTTGGTCCATGACCCATTCCAGCTCAAAAACCTCCCCAGAGCTCCTCCCTACTGGGGAATCAATTCTGACCTCTGGACTGGACAGTACTCCCCCAGACAGCAGGCCAGGCATCTCAGGGATGCTGTCTGCCCTGCTCCCTCTCTCTATCTCAATAGAACTTCGCTGCACAAAGGCCTAAACCTCAGCCTTAGGTTCCCAAAACCTCACCTTGACCCTGACCCTCACCAGGAAATCTCTCCCACATGTGCTCTAACTGCTCCCTCCTCTCTGCCTTTGCTCCCTCAGTAGCTCCTATGCTGCCATCTTTGCCACCTTCGGATCCCTAGCAAAACCCAGAGGGTGAGGCTGGGGCGGGCCAGGTGGATGCTGGCAGAGCTGTACTGACTCCTGTCCCACTTGTCACCATCAAGGCGTGTCACCAGGCTGGGCCCCAGAAGGTCCTTTGTCCCCTATAAGGAATGCTGTCCAAGAACTTCTTCCATGTCAAAGAGCAGAAGAGGAGGATGATGTCAGGAAGGGGCTCCAGCTCTGCCCAACCCTGAGAGCCCCTGAGACTTTCTGCCATACCTGACAACTCCTATGCTCCTTGCAAAACCTTGCTTTTAGGTCTTAAAGCCCTGCTTCCCTCTGTACCTCATGTCTCCAAGTCCATTCTTTGGGTTTGGACTGGTGGGCCTTATTTCCCACAATTTTGGGGGCTCCTCCAGGTTCTCTGTGCCTGCGTGGAGGTGGGACTTTGGTAGTAGGGAAGACGTGTCCCACCCCACTATGGGTAGCCCACTACACTGGAGCCCAGCTCTCTGCAGAAGCCATAGAAAGACCTGGGAACTGTTTGGAGGACAGTGGGAGCTACGTGGGAAAGAGAATGCCAGCACTAAGGCAACCAGGCAAACTCGTGCATGAGCCAAGGTAGGCAAAATTGGACTACAGGTACTTCCTTGGTGGTTGGGGGCATTTTCAGTGATCAAGTGCATGTGAGTGAGTTGTGTCCTAGGCTCCAAGCGAGAAGGGAAACCCAATCTGCAGTTTCTCTTGTGAGGGAAGGGACCAGAAGTGGATGACGAGATTCTCAGGATATAAAAGAAACCTCCAGTAGGAGTGGTTGAGTGTACAGGAAAACTCAGACACAGGGACCAGTCAAAAATCTTCTAGGCCTAGGGAACCACAGAAAAGGGGAGGTAAGAATTCTGTGACATTTCCCTGGATCATCCATTGATAGGATGTTGAGGGTTCAAAAAAGACACACGCAAAAAAGTCTGGGCCCAAGGGTTACTCAGTTATAAAAGCCTGGGTGGTCTTTCTGAATGGTTAGGTAAGAGGTAGATCAGGGGAGGGAGTGAAGCAACGGTGGGGGTGGGGGAGTGGGAGTGACAGGAAAACTCAGACACAGGGACCAGTCAAAAATCTTCTAGGCCTAGGGAACCACAGAAAAGGGGAGGTAAGAATTCTGTGACATTTCCCTGGATCATCCATTGATAGGATGTTGAGGGTTCAAAAAAGACACACGCAAAAAAGTCTGGGCCCAAGGGTTACTCAGTTATAAAAGCCTGGGTGGTCTTTCTGAATGGTTAGGTAAGAGGTAGATCAGGGGAGGGAGTGAAGCAACGGTGGGGGTGGGGGAGTGGGAGTGGTTCATGAGAAAGAATGCAGGGCCCCTGGGGCTTTCTTCTCCTGGTCCTCCATGTCCTGTTCATCTCCGTGGTTGCCCCAGACAGATAAGAAAGACAAGGTCTTAAAAAAAAAAGAAAAAAGAAAAATAAAAAAGTCTTAAAAACAGAATGAGGGGTGTCAGAAAGCCAACCTCTAACATGCCAGCCAGATTCATGTACAATACATAGGACGCTCATACTTGCAAGTATCTAGTTAATGGAGTTCTTTTAATATTTCAAAATTGGTATTTTTGCATGCACAAAAAAAAGGGGGGGAACAATGCCTTTTTAAAAGGTTTTTTATTCCAACTCTTGTTTACAATTTGTGAGTTTCATATTGTGATATCTGATTTATAGCTAAGTTTGAAAAACAAAGCTACAAAATCCCTTGTTGTATCTATTTAGATATATGTATGTCTCGGTATATGTCTTTGTCTTTGGACAATATTACTAACTGCAGAAACTAGTTTGTAAATGAGTGCTAATATAATTGGCCTAAAGAAAAGTAAGTGCTTATAAATCAAACAATTCTAAATACAAGAGAAATTAAACTAAATGATTTTCAGGTTCACATGAACTGGAAAATATTCAGTATTAAATACCTGGTATTAGTGTTTATTTGTTGATTTAACTAATGTAGACATAAAACCATTTACCACAGATTGAGACTCGAACCCATGTTTTGGAACTTGAAGCCAGCCAAAATCCTTCTTGGGACTTGAATCCACATGNGAACTGGAAAATATTCAGTATTAAATACCTGGTATTAGTGTTTATTTGTTGATTTAACTAATGTAGACATAAAACCATTTACCACAGATTGAGACTCGAACCCATGTTTTGGAACTTGAAGCCAGCCAAAATCCTTCTTGGGACTTGAATCCACATGGCTGGGATTTCAGTTCAGTTCAGTTCAGTTCAGTCACTCAGTCGTGTCCGACTCTTTGCGACCCCATGAATTGCAGCATGCCAGGCCTCCCTGTCCATCACCAACTCCCAGAGTTCACTCAAACTCATGTCCATCGAGTCGGTGATGCCATCCAGCCATCTCATCCTGTCATCCCCTTCTCCTCCTGCCTCCAGTCCCTCCCAGCATCAGAATCTTTTCCAATGAGTCAACTCTTCACATGAAGTGGCCAGAGGATTGGAGCTTCAGCTGATCTCCTTCAGAATGGACTGGTTGGATCTCCTTGCAATCCAAGGGACTCTCAAGAGTCTTCTCCAACACCACAGTTCAAAAGTATCAATTCTTCGGTGCTCAGCTTTTTTCACAGGCCAACTCTCACATCCATACATGACTACTGGAAAAACCATAGCCTTGACAAGACAGACCTTTGTTGGCAAATTAATGTCTCTGCTTTTTAATATGTTGTGTCGGTTGGTTATAACTTTCCATCTAAGGAGTAAGCGTCTTTTAATTTCATGGCTGCAGTCACCATCTGCAGTGATATTGGAACCCAAAAAAATAAAGTCTGACACTGTTTCCACTATTTACCCATCTATTTCCCAAGAAGTGCTGGATCATGGAAAAAGCAAGAGAGTTCCAGAAAAACATCTATTTCTGCTTTGTTGACTATGCCAAATCCTTTGACTGTGTGGATCACAATAAACTGTGGAAAATTCTGAAAGAGATGGGAATAATCCGCAGTGATTTTGGAGCCCAAAAATATAAAGTCTGACACTGTTTCCACTCTTTCCTCATCTATTTCCCATGAAGTGATGGGACAAGATGCCATGATCTTCGTTTTCTGAATGTTGAGCTTTAAGCCAACTTTTTCACTCTCCTCTTTCACTTTCATCAACAGGCTTTTTAGTTCCTCTTCACTTTCTGCCATAAGGGGGGTGTCATCTGCATATCTGAGGTTATTGATATTTCTCCCAGCATCTTGATTCCAGCTTGTGCTTCTTCCAGCCCAATGTTTCTCATCATGTACTCTGCATATAAGTTAAATAAGCAGAGTGACAATATACAGCCTTGATGTACTCCTTTTCCTATTTGGAACCAGTCTGTTGTTCCATGTCCAGCTTTAACTGTTGCTTCCTGACCTGCATATAGGTTTCTCAAGAGGCTGGGATTTGAACCCTGCCAAAACCCTGCTTGGGACTTGAACCCAGCCAAAACCCACAATACCTGTTTTCAGGACCTAATGAAGCTTGGGTCCTTGATATCTCATCACAGAAAGAATTCAGTGAGAGACAAAGTGATAGGTAAGAGGTAGATTTATTCAGATACCAAGAGAAGAACACTCCACCGATGGTGTGGGCCATCACAGAGGGCGATTGCCGTGGCCATGAAATGTAGCATGGTTAGTTTTTATAGCCTGGGTAATTTCAGTCATAATGAGCGGGAGGATTATTCCAGCTATTTTGTGGAAGGGGCAGAGATTCCCTGGATTTGGGCCACCACCCCCTCCTGGTCTTTTAACAGTGCCTTGGAAATGTCATGGCACCCCTGGGGGTGTCATTTCACTTGCTGATTCAGGATCAAGGTCTAATCTTGTCTGCCATCTTGGTCCCATTTGATTCTAGTCAGTTCATATTGTGTCCTTGAGCTATGAAATTCTTTCAAAAGTTGTGCCCTGCCCCTTTCTGTCCTGTTACAGACATGTCTAAGTCATTAACATTAAGGGGTAATATTTTCATTGTGCCAGTGTTAAATATTATATATCTGTTACAAGTTTGTCAACAAGGAATGCAGCTCAAGTGAAGAAAAAATTTTTTAATGAAATAGGAACTTTTAAATAAATTCTATTAAAAATAATTATAATTTAAGTGTGTCTGTCTAAAATAGTCTCTCCAGATCTGGGTAACTTAAATTTCTAGAGTTGGGCTAAACTAAGTGATAAAATTTGTTAAATGGCTAGGTCATTTCCAAATGAAATAAGATTCTGAAACACTGATTACTGAAAACTAATTTCCTCTTACAGAGAAACTAAAGAGATTTTTGACTATTAATAAATAATATTTGGTGCCATCCTGAAATGTTTTCTGTAAGAAAACAAAAGCTTTTAGAAATTATCACTGGTACCTATGTTCACCAATCTATAGGATACTAATATAAACATCCATTCTTGGTTGCTTAAGGAAAGTAGGAAGTGTGTTTTTTAGTAAAGAAGGTATGAGGAAAGGAACTGCATTTTATGAAGGGAAAAGGAAGTAGGCCTGACTTACAGGTGGCCATTTCAGGATGGGAGAACAAAGTATTGGGTACAGAAAGTGGTAAGAACTTTTGTGGAACGTGGACCCGGAGAAAAGTGTTTTGTGCATGGTTCAGTTCAGTTCAGTCACTCAGTCATGTCCGACTCTGAGATCCCATGGACTGCAGTGCACCAAGCTTCCCTGTCCATCACCAACTCCTGGAGCATGGTTGCTGCTGCTGCTGCTGCTGCTAAGTCGATTCAGTCATGTCTGACTCTGTGCAACCTCATAGACAGCAGCCCACCAGGCTATCCCATCCCTGGGATTCTCCAGGCAAGAACACTGGAGTAGGTTGCCATTTCCTTCTCCAATGCATGAAAGTGAAAAGTGAAAGCCAAGTCACTCAGTCATGTCCAACTCTTAGCGACTCCATGCACTGCAGCCTACCAGGCTCCTCCGCCCATGGGATTTTCCAGGCTAGAGTATTGGAGCATATTTTATGACTGACTAAGTTTAAAATAAATTAAGTTTACTTTTAAATAAATTCAAAGTAAGCTGGTACAAAACTTTGGCTTTTCTCTCTGTTAAGAGACACACCCTTTCTTCAGATATTGAACTGCCTTGATGAGAGATTTAAGTTTCTTTATCTCTTAAGTGATCTGTTCTGAACTCCTTTATAGTTCAGCTTAAATGGATAGCAATTGTTTCACAATCAGCTATAATCTTATCTGACTGAGTGTTCTAAACCTTTTTGATATTTGTTGACAAAACTTCTTAAATCATTCTAATGAAGCACTTTTGACATCTAGCTAACTTTGGGAAGCTTCAGAGGTCCCCTGAAACATCTCAAAGAGATATTAAACTAATTAGGTTCTTTTGTATGCAGAATTATGTGGGAAGTATTATCACGTGAGTAGTAACTTATATTGTATGGTAAACCTCACTAATATAGGTATCCTAGAAACTATATGGACTTCCTAAGATTCTGATATGTCCAAGTAAAATGTTATCAGTCGTAATTCTAGTTACTATCTTAAAATATTGTCATAGCACTAACCAAGTTTCACAAAACATGTTTACTCCTCAAGATTTATAGAAAGGTATGTGTGCTCAGTCATGTCTGACTTTTTGCAACTTCATGGACTGTAGTCAGCCAGGCTTCTCTGTCCATGGAATTTTCCAGGCAAGAATACTGGAGTGGGTTACCATTTCCTTCTCTAGGGAATCTCCCCAACCCAGGAATCGAACTCACATCTCTTCTGTCTCCTGTATCATTAGGCAGATTCTTTACCAGCTGAGTCACTGGGGAAAACTTTTGGATAAATACCAGTTTCTGAACTGAAGCTGAAGCTTCGATACTTTGGCCACCTGATGCGAAGAACTGACTCATTGGAAAAGACCTTGATTCTGGGAAAGATTGAAGGCAGGAGGAGAAGGGGACAACAGAGGATGAGATGGTTGTATGGCATCACCAACTCGATGGACATGAGTTTGAGCAAGCTCTAGGAGTCGATGATGGACAGGAAAGCCTGGAGTGCTGCAGTCCATGGAGTTGCAAAGAGTCAGACATGACTGAGTGACTGAACTGAATGGGAATTCTGATGACTTCACAAAAAATATGGCATCACCAACTCGATGGACATGAGTTTGAGCAAGCTCTAGGAGTCGATGATGGACAGGAAAGCCTGGAGTGCTGCAGTCCATGGAGTTGCAAAGAGTCAGACATGACTGAGTGACTGAACTGAATGGGAATTCTGATGACTTCACAAAAACTAACAAAAGGACTGAAAGAACTGGCAAATGTGCTTATAACTTTTATGGTTTCTATCTGAAAAATTATAATTTTGAATCTGTGTTGCCCAGGAGTAGGGGAAACCTTACCCTTAAACTAATTTTGACAGTAATTTAGTAAAATTATACTTTGTAAACAAATTGAAACATTTATCTTTCCTCTCTCTCTGACCCCTCCAGAAACGGGAAACTTTTAGGTTTAGGAATTCACTTAGATCTGCTAGGCAAAATTTGTGATAACCCTTTAACATGACTTTCCTATCCCTGAAAGGTTTTATTTTAAAAGTTCAGTCTGAGACTCTATAAAAGTTTCAGTAAAGCAAAAAAATGTTTATGGTCAGTTATGGTCATCCCAACACTGTAGATTTCTGGATTGCAACCTGTTGCACCCAGACTGGACCCTGTCACTCTGGTACCTAAGCCCTCCTGGGGCTCCCCTTTGCCCTCAGGGTAAGGGAGAAGGTATAATTTCTTGCTCCTAGCACCAATAGGCTCACATCCCATTTCTTGGCTGCCCTCGCTGTAGCTCCAGGCCCAGAAAACTCACCTCCCTGTGCTGTTTCTGACACTCCCAGGTCCTGGGCTGGTGTGGAAGCGAGCACAGCTAGTCTGACACATCCCTGCTGGCAAATCTCCTCCAAGGCCAGGTGAGAAAGATGTCCCCCATCCACGTGTTCCTCAGGCAATGAGATCAGCAGCCCCTTTATATCTGTGTCTTTCTCCTAAAAATGCACCAGGTACATCTGAAGTGACTGGTGCCCACGGTCAGCCATTCCTATCCCAGCTCACCTTACCCAAGATCAAGAAAGGGAGAATCCACTGCAGGGCCCCCAAAGTCTGAAACCTGTGCTCCCATGACAGCAACAAGTGTGCAAATTCCACCATCCTGGTTCCTCTTCTGACTCTGGAGGCTTCTCTGAGCTCTGAGACAACTTCTGGTTTTTGTTTTAGCCAGAGGTTGTCTAAGCATTTGTGAGGGGTGTGGGTAGGTGTTCAAACCAGCCCTAAGGTCTCACTGTGCCTGATCCAGCAAGGATTTCTCTTAGGAGAAATCTTTGCAACTACCTGCCCTGGACCAAGTTGAATAGGGAGGAAGATAATTACAGTTCACTCCTCGAGCAATACTTTATCTGCTAGATCACCTTTACTCAAATCTCACCCCTTACTTGGCAAATGAAGCTGGACGTCAAACATCACTGTTTCACGGAACTGCCTTTGACAGGTTCACCAATGGCCCCCACGCTGCTGAATCCAGCGGTCAACTCTCAGCTCTCATCTTGACCTCTCAGCAGCCTCAGATACGGTTGGTCTGTGGACACCACAATCTTCTGGTTTCCCTCTTGCCCCTTTAGCAGCCCCTGGGTCTCCACGGTAGCTCTTATCCTTCACCAGGCTAAGTGTTTGGGGTGCCTCCTGCCCCCTCAGTCACTGGACCCTCTCTCTTCTCTCCACTGTCTCTCCAGTAGAAACCTCGCCCATGCTCATGGCCTTGGAGTCTGTCTATAGGACCAACACTTCCAAACTGCATCTCCAGCTTAACATCCCCCTGGGCTCCAGACTTGACTGTGTAGGTGGGTACTTGACATCCTCCCTCATAGTCTGCTCAGAACTTCCATCACAGCCTGTCTAAGACTGAATTTGACTTCCCCTCATCTGGCTCAGAGGTTAAAGCATCTGCCTCCAATGCGAGAGACCCGGTTTTGATCCCTGGGTTGGGAAGATCCTCTGGAGAAGGAAATGGCAATCCACTCCAGTATTCTTGCCTGGAGAATCCCATGGACGGAGAAGCCTAGTAGGTTACAATCCACACCTTGGAGTCTGTCTATAGGACCAACACTTCCAAACTGCATCTCCAGCTTAACATCCCCCTGGGCTCCAGACTTGACTGTGTAGGTGGGTACTTGACATCCTCCCTCATAGTCTGCTCAGAACTTCCATCACAGCCTGTCTAAGACTGAATTTGACTTCCCCTCATCTGGCTCAGAGGTTAAAGCATCTGCCTCCAATGCGAGAGACCCGGTTTTGATCCCTGGGTTGGGAAGATCCTCTGGAGAAGGAAATGGCAATCCACTCCAGTATTCTTGCCTGGAGAATCCCATGGACGGAGAAGCCTAGTAGGTTACAATCCACGGGGTCACAAAGAGTTGGACACGACTGAGCGACTTCACCTCACCTCACCTCACTTCACCTGCTGCAGCCAGTGCAGCAGATAGGGATCAAAAGTGGTCGACGCACAGTTTTGGGAAAAGAAACTAGACACAGAATTAAAGTTTTAAAGATGGGACCAGGGGACTCAAGACCTCTTGGATCAAAAGGTCTGTTCCTCATCACTTTTATTTAGTGTCTTGACTAGCAGAAAGTATCTGTTGTGCTACGATGAAGTCAGCCTCCTGTGCCCCTGGTCATGTCTCCATTTTACTGATTACTTTAAACTATCCTTGTTATTTCTTATACGAGGGCCTTCACCTAGTTGGAGGTCATCGATCCACATATATCTTGGGAAAACATCTTAGTGTGTGCACAAGCAGTGTTCTGAACTTGTACTGACTCGGTATTCCAAGCTCCACATTATGTTTTTCCTTAGCTTAGCAGGGTATGCAGACCCAACTAATCAAGCTGATTTAATTTTATTTGGGTTATTCTTTTTTCCTACATTTTGCTTTTATTCTTTTCCCATGGTGATTTTCTCATGGCTTAGCCAGAACAATAGGCGGCTGGCTATTAACCCCTGCTCATTTCACTTGCTCAGTCATGTCCGACTCTTTGCAACCCCATGGACTGTAGCCATGGACTGTGGCAAGCCAGGCATTCCTGTTCATCACCAACTCCCAGAGTTTATACAAACTCATGTCCATTGTGGAGAAGGCAATGGCAACCCACTCCAGTGATCTTGCCTGGAGAATCCCAGGAACGGCGGAGCCTGGTGGGCTGCCATCTATGGGGTCACACAGAGTCTGGCACAACTGAAGCGACTTAGCAGCAGCAGCAGCAGCAGCATGTCCATTGAGTCAGTGATGCCATCCAATTGTATCATTCTCTGTTATCCCCTTCTCCTCCTGCCCTCAATCTTTCCCAGCATCAGGGTCTTCTCAAATGAGTCAGCTCTTCGCATCAGGTGGCCAAAGTATTGGAGTTTCAGCTACAACATCAGTCCTTCCAATGAACGCTCAGGACTGATCCCCTTTAGGATAGACTGGTTGGATCTCCTTGCAGTCCAAGGGACTCTCAAGAGTCTTCTCCAATGCCACAGTTCAAACGCATCAATTCTTCAGCGCTCAGCTTTCTTTAGAGTCCAACTCTCACATCCATACATGACTACTGGAAAAAATATAGCCTTGACTAGATGGACCTTAGCCGACAAAATAATGTCTCTGCTTTTTAACATGCTGTCTAGTTTGGTCATAATTTTCCTTCCAAGGAGTAAGCGTCTTTTAATTTCATGGCTGCAATCACCATCTGCAGTGATTTATTCATCAGGCACTCTATCAGATCTAGTCCTTTAAATCTATATCTCACTTCCACTGTATAATCATAAGGGATTTGATTTAGGTCATACCTAAATGGTCTAGAGGTTTTCCCTACTTTCTTCAATTTAAGTCTGAATTTGGCAATAAGGAGCTCATGATCTGAGCCACAGTCAGCTCCCAGTCTTGTTTTTGCTGACTGTATAGAGATTCTCCATTTTTGGCTGCAAGGAATATAGTCAGTCTGATTTCGATGTTGACCATATGGTGATGTCCATGTATAGAGTCTTCTCTTGTGTTGTTGGAAGAGGGTGTTTGCTATGACCAGTGCAGTCTCTTGATAAAACTCTATTAACTTTTCCTGCTTCATTCCGCATTCCAAGGCCAAATTTGCCTGTTGCTTCAGGTGTTTCTTGACTTCCTACTTTTGCATTCCAGTCTCCTATAATGAAAAGGACATCTTGTTTGGGTGTTAGTTCTAAAAGGTCTTGTAGGTCTTCATAGAACCGTTCAACTTCAGCTTCTTCAGCGTTACTAGTTGGGGCATAGACTTGGATTACTGTGGTATTGAATGGGTTGCCTTGGAAATGAACAGAGATCATTCTGTCATTTTTGAGATTGCTCCAAGTACTGCAATTCAGACTCTTTTGTTGACCATGATGGCTACTCCATTTCTTCTGAGGGATTCCTGCCACAGTAGTAGATATAATGGTCATCTGAGTTAAATTCACCCATTCCTGTCCATTTTAGTTCGCTGATTCCTAGAATGTTGACATTCACTCTTGCCATCTCCTGTTTGACCACTTCCAATTTGCCTTGATTCATGGACCTAATATTCCAGGTTCCTATGCAATATTGCTCTTTACAGCATCAGACCTTGCTTCTATCACCAGTCACATCCACAATTGGGTGGTGTTTTTATTGGCTCCATCTCTTCATTCTTTCTGGAGTTATTTCTCCACTGATCTTCAGTAACATATTGGACACCTACCAACCTGGGGAGTTCATATTTTAGTGTCCTACCTTTTTGCCTTTTCATACTGTTCATGGGGTTCTCAAGGCAAGAAGACTGAAGTGGTTTTCCATTCCCTTCTCCAGTGGACCACATTTTGTCAGAGCTTTCCAAAGTGGTTACACAAGGAATTCCTTGGGGTTCACAGGTTAGGACTTCCACTACTGAGTGCCTGGGCTCCTCAGATACTTCATTGTATTTACAGTGGTTTCCTAATGCCTAAAGGTGGTGAAGCACATTTAAAAATGTTTCTGTTTGGACTTTCTTGGTGGTCCAGTGTTAGAACCCACCTTGCCATGCACTGGACATGATTTCGATCCCTGTCAAGGAACTAAGATTCCAAATATGCAGGGCAACTAAGCCTGCATGCCACATCTACTGAGCCTTCACAATCTACAGCCTGTGACCCGCAAAAGAAAAGCTCTCCTGCAACAAAGACCGGCATGGCAAAAAAAAAAAAAAAAAGTTTAATGGCCATTTGAATATTATTTTATCACGTTATTTTTCAGATTTTAATATGATTTGCATGTGAAAGCTTGTTTTCAGCCCTACAGCCAGCCTCTTTCATTGACTCTGACATTGGTCTTCTCACTGGTCTCTGTCTCTGTGCCTTTTCTCCCTCTTTTAGAATCATAGGCTGAGGGACTGCTGGGTCGAAGGATATGTGACTGCATGAGCTGGGGAGAAGTAGTGTCAGGGTTTTCCATAAACAGCAGCACCAGTTTACATCTCACCTGGAATATACCTGTGTCCCACACATGCAGATCCTCTCTCCTTGTTGTTAAATTCAGACCCCTTATTTTCTGGTGTGTAGAGAGATATCCCGTTGGGGTCTTGATTTCCATTTCCTTATGATGAATCGTGAACATGACTTTATTTGTTGCATTTCCTCTGTGTGAAAACGTTATGAGGAAGGAAGACAGTGGAATTGGGCAGCGGGCAATGGTGAACCAAAATGGTCCATCAGAGTGGTCCTGAATTGGGCTAAAGTGGCCAAGGCTGATATCCCACCTGGATCTGTCTTAGGATCAGTTGCCCCTGTGCAAGAAGCTCTGCAGCTCGGACCACCCCTCCTTCCTTGAAGGTGCATCTGGGAGTCATTTTCCAGGGTCCACACTCAAGGCAGATTGGAAGAGCCCTGGATGAGAGCTGAGACCAGTCCTGCATTGGCCACTTTCCAGCCATGTGACTTCAGGCAAGTCCTTCCCTTCCCAGAGCCCCTCATCCTACCAAGTATTAGGGGCTAAGATTACGGCCCCTAGTGACCAGTGTTCAGTGCTCAGCAGTACACCAGGGGTCCTGTGCTCCTCACCTCACAACCTTGCATGCATGTGTGCTAAGTAGCTTCAGTTGTGTCCGACTCTTGGCAACCTATAGTCCAACCTATGGACTATATAGCCTGCCAGGCTCCTCTGTCCTGGGATTCTCCAGGTAAGAGTACCAGAATGGGTTGCCATGCCCTCCTCCTGGAGATCTTCCTAACCCAGAGATCAAACCCGCATCTGTTACATCTCCTGCATTGGCGGGTGTGTTCTTTACCACTAGTGTCAATGGGAAGTGCCACCCCCTCCTTTACAGGCCAACAACCAGGCAGCACTGTATGTCCTGGGGCAGTGCAGCTCCGGTGTGGTCTGAGGACCTGCCTTGTCCACGACTGCCTGTTACTGGTTCCTAACAAGGTAAGTACAGAGGTGGGGAGTAACTGCTCAGAAACCTTAGAGCAATGTGGCAGAGTAGTTCTATGTGTATTGAAACTAATAATTATGTATTGGATTTGTCCTATTTGTTTTCTTGCTTCATTTTAAAAATAATTTATATCACATTTACAAATAGATAAGTCCATGATAGATTAGAAAAGAAGGAAAAATACAAAAACCTGGTCCTTTACCACAACATATTGAAAAACACTAATCTAGGGCAACTCCAACAACCTCAGACATATTTAACATTTTTTGAGGGACGAGGCCCCTTTTGATCCTCAACCCTGACATTTACAGACAAGACCAGAGTTCAGTGATGTTTCTATTCTATTCAAGGTCCCTTTTATTTTTTTAATTTATTTATTTTTAATTGAATAGTTGCTTTACAGTATTGTATTGATTTCTACCAAACATCAACATAAATCAGCCACAGGTTTAAATCTGCTGGGAAAAGGAAACTTCCTCTCATCTCTATTTGTTTTCAGCCATGTAACTTGATGGACATGGCACCTGTTCAACTCGTTAAAAAGCAGACACTCGGGTCAGCTCTCTGGCAGAGAGTGAGGGGAAGACATGGAATCTAAGAAAAGCCCAAACCTAGCTCATGAGAGACACAAACACTCTCAGGTCTTTAAAACCACTTTCAGGAGTTTATCAACAGAAGGGACGAGGAAGCGCTGGCACTGATTGGACCCTTTTTGGTTCCAGGTGAAGATGGAGGGGCTGTGGGCTGTGTGGGGGCACACGGCGCCAGTGGTGTTCGGAGCCCACGGCTGCAACTGGCGCCACTGGTGTCTTCAGGATAAAATTCGGCCAAGTTTGTGGCCACGGCAGGCAAGGTGAGGGCAGGACACCTGTGCAAGCAGGTTTCATATTGGGGCCAGGATTCTAGAAAGGTCTTTAACCTCTGATATGAATCTCATCTGCGTGAGGAAGGCACTGTCAGTTACATTGAGATACTGTATGTATAGCATCTACCCAGAGGCCAGCACAAAGTAGGCAATCACTGAGCAGTTTGCTCAGGGAGATGACTGCCCTGCTGTGGAGTCACCAAGACAGAGGCTCAGTCCAGCCTGAGGCATCCACTGCCCTTCTACCTGGCCCATGAGCCGCTCCAGCTCAAGCACCTTCCAGGGCTCCTCCCAAGCTGGGGATGAATATCTGACCCCTGGACTGGAGGCAGACCCCAGACATCAGGCCAGGCATCCTCAGGGACCCTGTCTGCCCTGCTCTCTCTCTATCTCAATAGAGATAATGCTGCATAAAGGCCTAAACCTCAGCCTCCTATTCCCTAAACCTCACTTGACCCTGACCCAACCAGGAAGTCTCTCCCACGTGGGCTCCGCCCACTCCCCCCTCTCTGCCTTTGCTCCCTTGGCAGCTCCTATGTTCTCATCTAATGAGCCACTCCAGCTCAAGCACCTTCCAGGGCTCCTCCCAAGCTGGGGATGAATTCTTGACCCCTGGACTGGAGGCAGACCCCAGACATCAGGCCAGGCATCCTCAGGGACCCTGTCTGCCCTGCTCTCTATCTCACTAGAGATAATGCTTCATAAAGGCCTAAACTTCAGCCTCCTATTCCCTAAACCTCACTTGACCCTGACCCAACCAGGAAGTCTCTCCCACGTGGGCCCGACCCACTCCCTCCCATCTGCATTTGCTCCCTTAGCAGCTCCCATGTTCCCACCTCTGCCTCCTCCTGATTTCTAGCAAAGCCCAGTCCCCCCTGAGAGGGTGAGGCTGGGTCAGGCCAGGTGGTTGCTGATAGATCTGTGCTGGCTGACCTTTGTCCCACTTTTCACCATCCAGCAGCGTCACCAGGCAGGGCCCCAACAGGCCATTTGTTCCCTGTGAGTAATGATGTCTGAGAACAAAGGGCAGCCTGATTTCAGGAGGACACTCCTGCGGACCTCTGAGCCTCTCTACCACAGCTGACATCTCCTGCACTCCTCGGGCTGTCTGAGTTGGCCTGTGTGTTGGTGGGAGATCTTCCCACAAAGGCAAGGACACTCAGGCAGGTTAGGGTGATAATGGAGAGGGTGAGGCTGGGTCAGGCCAGGTGGTTGCTGACAGATCTGTGCTGGCTGACCTTTGTCCCACTTTTCACCATCCAGCAGCGTCACCAGGCAGGGCCCCAACAGGCCATTTGTTCCCTGTGAGTAATGATGTCTGAGAACAAAGGGCAGCCTGATTTCAGGAGGACACTCCTGCGGACCTCTGAGCCTCTCTACCACAGCTGACATCTCCTGCACTCCTCGGGCTGTCTGAGTTGGCCTGTGTGTTGGTGGGAGATCTTCCCACAAAGGCAAGGACACTCAGGCAGGTTAGGGTGATAATGGGGTGTCAGGGAGCAGGTGCTGTGTAGTACTGGACCCTTGCTCTGCAGCTCCTGGATCTCTGTATCCATGGGGAGGCCGACTGCTTAACAAACACCTCAGCGTCAGTGCTGAACACATGAAAGGACACTTCTGTCCACACAAAGTCCAGTGCGGATGTTCCTAATAGGGTACCTCTGTAGGCAGCCCTCTCAGATCAGGCTCTCTGCTCTTAACTTGTTTGACTGAGGTCTTCAATGTGTGGCCTCCAAGGTTGCAGTGAAAGAGGGGTACTCCTTCTCTCTGGCCCAGCCAGCCGTCCCCATTCCCTATCCAGCTGCACTCAGTCTTTTGGTCACCTTGTACTGCATCCCAGCCAGGCCTGGGCTCACAGCCATGATTTCCACCTCTGACCTGTGCTCACACCTTTGCCCCACCTGGGGCCCTGCTGTGCACGCATCTCAGCCTGTGTCCTCCAGGCAGACAGCCTCCTGCAACACCACAGTGTTGAGGTTGCCCAGTCCATACCCTGAGGGCTCGATGGCTGTCCCTGTGGCAGCGCCTGCAAGATGCCCACTATGACTTCACCTCCAGGTGTCACAGCCTCCTATGGAGAGTGGACTGGGCTTAGGGCCTCATGTCAAACAGATAAAATAAGGCAGATTTGACGGTGAGTGACTCAGGGCTAGGTACTAGAAGGCAGCAGTGCTTCTCTTGTCTTGGGCTCCCTCTCTCTCTCCTTGGTGACTGGCTTACTCGGGAGAATCCTGGGGAGCATCACATGATAGCGTGATGGAGAGGCCCACATGCAGGGCTCTGAAGCCTTCTGCCAGCAGCCGCTCAGGAGAGCTTGGGAGTGATTCCCCACTCTAGGCTTTGAAACTGTCCCCACTGGAACAGGTCGGCTGCCTCCTCCTGAGTGAACTGAGCAGAACCCCTAGGTGCTTCCAGCTCTCTGGTGACAAACTTGATCACTCATCAGTCATGGACCTTTCACACCAAACTTCTCTACAATAGGAATGACTAACTTTGATTCAGGCAGTGGATTGGGAGAGCGGGGTTTTAGCTTGAGGGTGGTGGATGTGCAGGGCTCGACCAAGGAGGTGACCTTTGGATGATCAAATTGAGGAGACAGAGCATCCTGGGAAAGATATCAACAGGTCCCAAGACACAGCAGGTGGAAGAGCTGAAAGAGTGAGAATCACCCAGCCATCCACAGAGATGCGAACTTAAATCCTTACTGCCTTCAGCCACTAGAGTCTGAAGTGGTTCAATACTAGCAATAGAAAACTGCAGTGGGCAGGTACTTCTCTCCTGGAAAATCTAACCCTTCCTCAATGGCCCTGCTTACCTGCCACTTCCTCCCTCTTCCCTTGGAAACCATCACTTCCCCCTCTCAACCCCACTGCACTTGATTCCCCCCTCTCTTGGGACCCTATTGCTCCCACCTCCTAGGGTCAGAACAGGCCATGAAGAGATGCTGAGTACATTTATGGCCTGCCTGCTAATTACTCCTACTCCCCAGCACTCTTCGCAGGATGGGGAATGGTTAAGCATCTCGTAATATTATCTATTCCACTCACAAACCCAAGTTACGTACTGTAATTCTTATTTCCCTGATAACAAACCCAACGTTGAAAGGGGATGGGTTATTGAACCTAAATTTACATCCACAGAATTTCTCCCCACTCCCCCCACCCCCAACACCACATTTGTACTTATTGCTGTGATTAGCTTTAGAGGGAAAAGAATTTGCTTTCCCACTCCAGATGTGGGCATTCATAGTATTGGTCCTACCCTACCATCCTGTCCGATCATTCATGACACATATCCCAGAGCCATTGACCCAGAATTTTCCTTATCAGAGGCTTGTCCCCATCTGCCCTGCTTGCAGACACTGACCATTCACTCATGTTCCTTCTCTCCCTGGTCTGCCCTGTGTCTGCACATAGCCTCCCCCTTGTCTCTCACAGAACAGGGAAGAGGTGGTAAGTTGGAGCTGACTGGTCAGAGAGGAAGAAGTAACATGCCATTCTGGGGCCCATCGGATCCACCATCTGGGAAGGGGACACAGAGCAGCAGGGCTGCAGGGCCAGGCTGGGACACAATGGGAGGCTCTCAGCTGGGGAGAAGGGTGGAGGAAGAGAAGGCTGCAACAGAATTCTTTCACTGATGAATTGACATTTATGGAGCTCCCTTCTGTGTCAAAGTCAGGGCTGAAGCTACAAAGGAGGAACAGCGGCTGACTCATGGAGCTCTCAGCCAATGTGACATCACAGCTGAGGTCAGAGATCATCTTAGTCCCTGGCGGAAACTGAGACTCAGAGGGAATGTGAAAAGGTCTGCCATGGTCATTCAGCCAGTGATAGAGCAACAATCTCCTTCCCCACTTTCCGACCCCTCTGGCTGCCACTCTGGGGCTCAGAGGACTCAGAAACTTGAAGGTGTCAGGATGAGTCAGGGGGTTGTGGCCTCGCCCTCTTCTTCATCTCAGGGAGGGAGGAGCTGGGACAGGCAGAATGCAGGATAGGGGAGCTTGTAGCAGCTGGGGGCTGCTTCTGTGCTGTCACTCAAGGCAGAGGCAGAGAAACCTGCTAACTGGAGCTGCTCTTGTCCTGCCCATTGAGTGACAGGACCACAGAGGACAGAGACACCACACATCATCCTCTCCCACTTCTCAGGTGGGCAGAATGAAGGAGAGGGCCCACTGCAGAGGAGTCAGTGCAGGAGAGCAAATCACTTATGCCAGGGTCTGGTCTCTCTGCCAAGGAGCCAGCTGTGACCCAAGGCCTGGCATGGGGTGGAGGTGCAGGAGTCAGGGAAGGCTCTGGAGATGTGTTCAACAGGCACCTCCAGGAAGCCTTCTGGGATCACAGAACCTTCCTCCATCCTCCCTAATGCCAGCACTGCCCTTCGGAGGAGCCCCTTCTCTGGGGAGGCACTCAGCAGATCTCCAAGTGTTGGTCCCTGGGGACGTTGTACTTGAGCTTGTGGGCTTCGAAGAGGTTTTCCAGCTCCTTCATGTAGCGCTGGTGCAGCCTGTCCACCTCCTCCTGGGAGGGACGTGGTGTCTTCTGCACTTCGATGGGCTTCCCCACTGCAAGACATAGAGATGAGTGGTGGCTCAGAACCAGAACCACTGAAGGTGAAGGGACCCTCGGGGTTCCCACCACAATGGACATCTGAGCAGGTAAGCACTCTTTCTCCTTCCCTTTCAGTTCAATTTTGGGTCATAGATTCTAAGATGTTAGGGCAACTCCAAGATTCTGATATATTAAAAATATCACCAGCTGTTGTTTTAATGCACCAGTTTTAATGCATTTTATTGCATTATCTCTTAAGTCATCCTAACAATCCTAAGAAGATAGAACCTGCTATTATTCCTATTTGACAGCTGAGGCATTGAGACTCAGGGAGATTGAGTAAATTGGTCAGGGTCACTTAAGAAGAATCAGTGACTGGTAGTAAGCTCTGAGGCTGTGCTCTTAGCTTCATGGACATGTGGATCTGGGAGTCTCAGATCCCATGAGTGGAAGTGTCTGTATGTCTGGGAGGAGGTGGCCCACAGCCCAAGTGCCTTCTACCTCCTCTCCCTCCACTACAGTGCCCCCCATTCTAGGGAGGACATGGGAAGACCTACCAACCTCCTTCCTCAAGTTCTGCCTGGCTCAGAAAGCAGCTGTCCTGTCTTCTTCTCTTGAGAATGGTTCTAGAAGCATCCGTTGTGAATTATATTCAAGAAAATATTACCAGACAACCCAGAGAAAGTCACGGTGTAGAGGTTGGCCAAGTCTGTACTCAACTAAGAAATGACTGGGTGAGTGGAGATGGAAAGACCTCACTCTACAAGCTTTGCCATCGAAACCTAGTTGGAATCCAAGACGAAAGCAAATGAGACAATCAAATAGCTGAAAAATTGGTGTTAAATCCATGCACTAAGGCCCATGCCCATTATTTACAGGCAAATCCCTCAGGCTCTCCTTCACAGCCTGCTGATTGCTACTTTACACACAATACGATCAGACCTGGAATGTCCTTCCCTTGTATCCACTTTTCCTATAAGCCTTACAAGATCCTCCTGTCAGATTTAAACCCTCCTCTCTGGCATCATAAAAAATCAAGTAGACCTTGATCAAACCTCAACTTTGTATCAAGGACAGGGTGATCTTTTGGAAGTGATTTATCTTCTTTGAGTCTCAGTTTGCCTTTGGTAAAATGGTGATAATAATCACTTCCTACAAGATTGTTGGGAAAACTAAGCTGCTGCATGTAAGCAGTCAGTGCAGTACCTGACACACAGCAGGTGCCCAGTAATCAGTAGTGGTGACTGTTTGGGTTTTGTTTTTTTCTGTCTCGGTTAGATTTCCCATCCCAGACTTTCTTTCATCAGGGTTATCTGCCTGCGTATCTGTTTCACACTCTGGAAAGTGAACTGCCTGAAATTCAATGATGTCTCTGGCTCATGTCTAGTCCCCTTTGCAACACCAGCTTGAGCCCCTTACTGTGTAGCCCTTTCCTCTCCCAGCCCGAGTCCAGGCTCACCCACGGTGGTGATGGGCCGGCGGTAGGGCATAAGGCCAAAGCTGTACTGGAAGACTCCACGGCCATAGAAGAGTGGGATGGAGACTCTTACAATCTTCTGAAGTCGGTCCTGGAACCAGCGCACCCAGGAGCCAGGAGAGTTCTCAACCTGCTTAAATATGTCATTCTCCCCAAAGGAGAAGATAGGTACCAGAGCTGCCCTAGAGGGAGACAGGAGAGAGAGTGTGTGGATGGGCAAGAAGCTGGTCACATAGCCTGCTGAGGGACCTAGTGAGCAGGAACTGGAGCAGAGGACAAAGCCCTGGGACACAAGTAGGAGGCCTTGGGTGTTCTCCAGGCCTGCCGCAGCTTTGCTCTGTGATTTTAGGCAGGTCATGGCTCCTCTCTGGACCATGGCTTCCCAGTTACACCATGACAGGAGAAAAGAATGCTTCAGAGAGTCCATCCAGGCATAAAACATGCAAACATTCTGGAAAAATTTCTTCTTCCCCAGTTAGCTTGTATTCTTCACAGATGCTTCAAGGTAAAAGAACAGCTCTAAGCTATGCCCCAAACACCATTCTCCCAAATGCCCTAGACTCAGATATAATGCAAGTTTTCAGTAATATGACCCTTGACCCTATTCCCTTTAATCACCAAATCTCCCTTCTAGAATCTTCTCTGGGTATTTGGGAATGAGACAGTACATTGATCACCAACACAGAATCTTCACTGTCAATGGATTGTGACTCTTCCTGCCAAAATAGGATGTGTATTCATCTGTGCTGTCTTCCCACCAAAACACAATCCTTGCCAATCTCCAGTTGAACCCAGAGCCCTCTCCCCAGTACCCGTGCATCAGGGCAAGCCTGATGAAGCCCTTGCGGTTCCGCAGCACCAGCTTGTAGCCTCCAGGCCTGGCATCCAGTGCCTCCTGGACACCCCCAACAATGATGGCCATGAAGTTGCCGCCTCCTTCCCTGTTCAGAATGTGAGCAGCACTCTCCTTGTCTACTGGGACCAGCCCTGGGGAGAGAGAAAGGTGGTTAGGTATGGGGTGAAGGGGCAGGGACTGTGGGCAGAGATGTGGGCTACGCTCCACTCTAGTTCCCAACTGTGAGTTCCCTGAGGACTGGAACTGAGCCCTTCAGGTCTTCCCAACCCCCTAACCGAGTGATCACTGAGCACAGAGCTGTGGGAAGTGCTTCCTTGAATCTACTTTCCTTCTCCACTACACATTCATTTGCAAGAAGTACAGAAGTGTTGACAGCCCTCTGTAAAATCCCTCCTCCATGTCTGCAGCCTCACCCAACTGGGTTACCCAGGGTTGGGAAAACTCACCCCCTGACATGATATAATCCCTGAAGAAAGGAGTCCAGAACCACAAGTTCAGCATCATCAGATGTGGGCGGATGCCAGGGAACAGTGAGGAAAACCCGGTGCTCTCTGTGCACAGGTTGGTAAAAGCTCCGGTGGCCAGAACCCCGTGGGGGTGGAAGCCAGCGAGGTAGTTCCGGGAGGGGTCCAGATAGGCAGTCTTGACCAGCTGCAGGGACAGCAACCTGCTGAATCGGAGCTGCACCTCATACCATTCTGCCAGCACCAGTGTGATCTTGGGTAACTTGCTCCCCCTCTCTGAGCCTCTAGTTCTTAGGAAGATGGAGATATACATGTGAATGCACCCAGGGAAATCCTGTTGCCATCCAAGTCTCAGACTTGCTGTGAGCTTCAGACAAATTGTCTCCCTCTCCAGCTTTCAATGTATTAAATGTGGACATTTGACCCTGCCCTGCCTACATTCTGCTGAGAATCTCAGGTCTGTGAGTTCCCTGGAATTACCAAGACTACAGGACAGGATAATCATAATTGGCATAGTTCAGACACCATCAAGGGCCACACACAGGGCTGCCACTCAAACAGCCCTGTTCTAACCAAATTCCCTATGAGAAAACTCAGCACGTAGGACCTGGGAGTGAGAACTCGCTAGCTATATCAGGGTGGTTGAAAGAGTTTGCAGACCTGGAGGCTGGCCTTAGTCCTGTTTACCCCTCTGTACGATTCAAGTGTCTCCCTGATGGCTCTCTGTTCCCCCTGTGTCAGACCTTCATTGCCATCTATCCACCTCTTCCCCTGGCTATTGGCAGCTCTTCCCAGGTCTGGTTGGTCCTGCAGCACAGAGGGTGCACCAGAAACCACCAGACATTGTAGAAGGAGTGGGAGAGGAGAGCTGTTCATCACCAGCAGCTTCCAGGCAAAGTGAGGTGAGGACAGAGGGGGCAGAAGTGAGTTAACAGATGTCACTCCTGGACTTCCCTGGTGGTCCAGTGTTAAGAATCTGCTTGCCAATGCAGGGGACATGCGTTCGATTCCTGGTCCGGGAAGATTCCACATGCTGGGAGGAAACTAAGCCTGTGTGCCACAGCTACTGAGCTCACAAGCCACAAGCACAGAAGCCCGCATGCCTAGAGCCCATGCTGCACAACAAGAGAGAAACCCAATGAGGAAGTCACCGCAATGAGAAACTCACGCACCTCAATGAAGAGTAATCCCTGCTATCCGCAACTAGAGAAAGCCCACACACAGCAACAAAGACTCAGCACAGCCGAACATAAAATAATTTTAAAAACAAAATGCTGTTCCCACCAGTTACTGGACAGGCTTCAATGTGCAAAGATAACTGCCAGTGATTCTGTGAGTGACCAACCCCTTCCCTACTCTGCCAGGAAATGCAAGGCCCACCCTTTACAGAGCCCTGGGCTCTGGGAGGCATAGCCTTTAGAGTCAGAGACCTTGAGGCCCCTGACCCAATCCCTAAGCCCCTGGCAGGAAGCTGCCTGACAAGACTACCCAGGCCTCTTAATTTGTGCTTCCAGGCACGGGCAGTCCATTCCACTCAGGCTCAGCTTTGGCACCATGAAAGGTCATCTAGTCAACAAGCTGAAATTTTCAGCATTGGCCCTGAGGATTCTGGTTACCTTCAGGCCCCAGAGGTCTGGCCGCCCATCTCAGAGCAGGGACCCAAGAGATAGCACTGGAGGTGACCCAAAGGACAGCACTGAAGTCTGAGCCTGTCTGCCCTACCACAGCTGAACAGTCCCAGCTTGCCCTGTCCTTGTTCTCCCCACACCGCCCCCCCACCTCCTACTGTGCCCTCTGGTTACCCTTGACTCTTTGCAGAATGTCTGAGGGGACCTTAGGTGGAGTCACCTTTGATTCACAGATAAAGGCAAATTTCTTTCACTCATGCAGTGGGAATTTATTGAATGTGAAAATAAGGACAAGCAGAGATATTTCTGGTTATTCTCTTTGGGAAAGGTGTTTCCTTCGGAACCCATCTCAGTATGTTTCTTAAAGACATACCTGACTCCCCATAATGAAGTATTTTATGAATTCTCTTTCTCAGCTAGAGGGAAAATAATTTTGTTACAACCCCCTTGAAGGCAATGAAGCAATATCTATCAGTATTAAAATGGAAAAATGTAACTGACCTTTTTAAGCCAGCAACTCCACTGCCGAGGAATTTAGCTACAGAATTTCTCACACTTGTGCAAAATGGCATCTGAACACGATTATTAACTGAAGTTCTTTTTCTCTCCCCTTTGGTAATACCAAAACTTGGCATCCAGTCAAATGTCCATCAACAGAGCCTGTTTAGACAAATTATGAAATACTTCCTTGTGGGCCACTATGTAGCCATAGGGACATACAAGGCAACTCTCCCGGTCCTGATAGGGGAAGATGGCCATGAACGCTCATCAGATGGAAAAGTAAAGGGCAAGACCATGTAAGCAGAATGTCACCAGCTGTGACAGGGGGAACAGCAGATGGAGACAGGTCCTGCTGGGGGAATATGCCTGATTCTCCAACATTAGCTTTTCAGTTCAGTTCAGTCACTCAGTCATGTCCGCCTGTTGTGACCCCATGAATCGCAGCATGCCAGGCCTCCCTGTCCATCACCAACTCCCGGAGTTCACTCAGACTCATGTCCATCGAGTCAGTGATACCATCCAGCCACCTCATCCTCTGTCGTCCCCTTCTCGTCCTGCCCCCAATCCCTCCCAGCATCAGGGTCTTTTCCAATGAGTCAACTCTTCGCATGAGGTGGCCAAAGTAGTGGAGTTTCAGCTTTAGCATCATTCCTTCCAAAGAAATCCCAGGGCTGATCTCCTTCAGAATGGACCGGTTGGATCTCCTTGCAGTCCAAGGGACTCTCAAGAGTCTTCTCCAACACCACAGTTCGAAAGCATCAATTCTTCGGCACTCAGCTTTCTTCACAGTCCAACTTTCACATCCATACATGACTACTGGAAAAACCATAGCCTTGACTAGACGGACCTTTGTTGGCAAAGTAATGTCTCTGCTTTTCAATAGCTATCTAGGTTGGTCATAACTTTTCTTCCAAGGAGTAAGCATCTTTTAATTTCATGGCTGCAATCACCATCTGCAGTGATTTTGGAGCCCCCAAAATAAAGTCTGACACTGTTTCCACTGTTTCCCCTTCTATTTCCCATGAAGTGATAGGACCAGATGCCATGATCTTCGTTTTCTGAATGTTGAGCTTTAAGCCAACTTCTTCACTCTCCTCTTTCACTTTCATTAAAAGGCTTTTTAGTTCCTCTTCTCTTTCTGCCATAATGGTGGTGTCATCTGCACATCTGAAGTTGTTGATATTTCTCCCGGCAATCTTGATTCCAGCTTGTGCTTCTTCCAGTCCAGCATTTCTCATGATGTACTCTGCATAGAAGTTAAATAAGCAGGGTGACAATATACAGCCTTGACGTACTCTCCTTTTCCTATTTGGAACCAGTCTGTTGTTCCATGTCCAGTTCTAACTGTTGCCTCCTGACCTGCATATAGGTTTCTCAAGAGGCAGGTCAGGTGGTCTGGTATTCCCATATCTTTAAGAATTTTCCACAGTTATTGTTATCCACACAGTCAAAGGCTTTGGCATAGTCAATAAAGCAGAAATAGATGTTTTTCTGGAACTCTGTTGCTTTTTCGATGATCCAGCGGATGTTGGCAATTTGATTTCTGGTTCCCCTGCCTTTTCGAAAACCAGCTTGAACATCTGGAAGTTAATGGTTCACATATTGCTGAAGCCTGGCTTGGAGAATTTTGAGCATTATTTTACTAGCGTGTGAGATGAGTGCAATTGTGCAGTAGTTTGAGCATTCTTTGCCATTACCTTTCTTTGGGATTGGAATGAAAACTGAACTTTTCCAGTCCTGAGGCCACTGCTGAGTTTTCCAAATTTGCTGGCATATGGAGTGCATCACTTTCACAGCATCATCTTCCAGGATTTGAAATAGCTCTACTGGAATTCCATCACCTCCACTAGCTTTGCTCATAGTGATGCTTTCTAAGGCCCACGTGACTTCACATTCCAGGATGTTGGCTCTAGGTGAGTGATCATACCATTGTGATGAACTTGGTCATGAAGCTCTTTTTTGTACAGTTCTTCTGTGTATTCTTGCCACTTCTTAATATCTTCCGCTTCTGTTAGGTCCATACCATTTCTGTCCTTTATCGAGCCCATCTTTGCATGAAATGTTCTCTTGGTATCTCTAATTTTCTTGAAGAGATCTCTAGTCTTTCCCATTGTGTTGTTTTCCTCTATTTCTTTGCATTGATAGCTAAGGAATACTTTATCTCCTTGCTATTCTTTGGAACTCTGCATTCAGATGCTTATATCTTTCCTTTACTCCTTTGCTTTTCACTTCCTTTTGCAGCTATTTGTAAGGCCTCTGCAGATAGCCATTTTGCTTTTTTGCATTTCTTCTCCATGGGGATGGTCTTGATCCCTGTCTCCTATACAATGTCATGAACTTCCGTCCATAGTTCATCAGGCACTCTGTCTATCAGATCTAGTCCCTTAAATCTATTTCTCACTTCCACTGTATAATCATAAGGGATTTGATTTAGGTCATACCTGAACGGTCTAGTGGTTTTCCCTACTTTCTTCAATTTAAGTCTGAATTTGGCAATGAGGAGCTCATGATCTGATCCACAGTCAGCTCCCAGTCTTATTTTTGCTGACTGTATAGAGCTTCTCCATCTTTGGCTGCAAGGAATATAGTCAGTCTCATTTTGGTGTTGACCATCTGGTGATGTCCATGTGTAGAGTCTTCTCTTGTGTTGTTGGAAGAGGGTGTCTGCTATGACCAGTACATTTTCTTGGCAAAAGAAAGTTGCCAAATGTGTTCTCTTGGCAAAACAAACAAACAAACAAAAATTAGCTCTTTAGGAAGCCCAAATGTTGCACTTAGAAAGATCCAATGCTCAGAAATGTAATAGTTTCCCAACTTTGCTTGAAATTCCCCCAATAGACCCTAGCTCATAAAATCAGTAAGAGCTGAAGGCAGCTCAGAAACACAGGCTCATTTGACACAGAGTACAGAGGCTTATGAATGGGTGGAGCTCCAGTCAGGTGTGGACTCCTTACCTGGGACCCTTTACCTCCTAGCCATCGTAAGATCCCTTCCAGCCTTGTGCTGTAGAAAAGTGTGGAAGAATTGGAGGGTCTCCTGAGAAGTGCACTGGTCCAGACTCTGGGGCCATAGCCCCACCCCTGCAGGCTCCCAGGCCCTGACAAGCAAGTCAAAGTACTCATCATCCCGCCCTCTGCTGGCCACTAGGTGGTATTGCCTGCCTTCTGTAGGTGGCAACGCCAAAGGCCTGATGTAGGCAAGAGTCCTGAACACTGTGCAGGTAGAATTTCTGCAAGTGTCCAGTGTCCCACCATTGTCAGTAGAGTCAGGGCTAAGAAACCCTCTATGGGGGAGAAGCAGGAGAGTGGTGGATAAGACAGGCACAGAATCATTTTCTGCAACTGGCAGAAGCTCCAGGTGCAAAGGAGGCCCTTTGGAGGTCCCAGGATGGCAGAAAGACAGCCTGCCGGAGAGCTTTCAGTTGAAAACTTCATTTCTGTGGAATAGCTTGCACTGGTCCACCTTACGTGTGCATGCTAAGTCGCTTCCGTCGTGTCTGACTCTTTGCGACCCTATGGACGAGCTCACCAAGCTCCTCTGTACATGGGATTCTTCAGGCAAAAATACTGAAGTGAGCTGCCATGCCCTCCTACAGGATCTTTCCACCTCAAGGATTGAACCCACGTCTTTTGCATTTCCTGGTTTCCCTTATCTTATCCTCAAAAACCTCTCCAACTTCATCCCCAGTGTACCTTCTGCTTTAGTCACACTAATGCTCAGAAACCATGCCCTGGCCAGCTTCTCGGCCTGCACGTGCACTTCCCTTCGCAGGCCACCTTTCCTTCCCTGCTGGACTTGGGATTCAGTTCACAGTGTGGAGTGACACCACAGGGACAGAATCCGCAAAGAGAGCCAGAAAGCTCGACTTGAGGCCAGAAACTGCTTATGGCTTTTCCATGGCTTTTCCTTGGCTTGGTAGCTGATGTCACAACACTTTCCCATGGAAACCTGGCTTTTCTGGCACAGAAGACCAATCCCTGGTCTGGGAAGAAGACAGAGAGACAAGGGAATTCATAATCTCAAAGTTGAGAGATTCTGGGGTGCGGATGAGGGACTCTGCCTGTGGCAGGCCCATGGCTCCTCTAAGGCCCCAGCAAACCCTACTAGCTTCTGCTGACAAGGTCCCAGGAGGACACCTTGCAGAGGAAGCAGATATGGGGTCTGGGAAGACCACCCCCCAACCTGGTCCCTTCAGGTCGGCTCAGCACTGTCCATTCACTCTCCTGTTTCCAGAGGAGGCCTACTTGTCCCTGCTGGCACCTGCTGTGTCCCTGTTGCCTTTCCCATTCTATCTGGTCAATAAATCATCCTCGCCCAGTTGCTTACATCTAAGACTTTAGTCTGTCTGGGACTCAGGAAAGGAGTCAAAGGTCAGTTCAACTCAAATCAAGGATCCTGTTCCACTCAGGTCTGAACTTTGGGTCCAGGGTCAAGTGTCCAAATAGCCATCAGGTGCCCTGAGTCAGAAATTCAGAGATTCAAAAGAACTCAGGTGTCAGGGATCAGTGTGATCACTGGATACATTTGTAAATGTATCCAGGATACATTCAGAATGTGACAAGTCCTTGTCCAAGGATGTATAATGTACCAGAGTGAGAGGCAGTTTAGAGAACCTAGAACAAGTTCCTTGTCCTCCCCCTTGTCCCTCTAGACTGACAATGGACAAACTTTAATCCAGTAGAAGAACTTTGTATGTGACCTCAATCACATCCTGTCCCTTTCTAGGGGTTAGTCTCATCTTATGAAGTGTGGGGCTAGATGATCTCTTAGAACCTAAAGTTCATAACCTGCACCCCTAAGCATGGCTGCTAAGGGCTTTACATCTGTAAGATACCTAACGTGTGCCACAATATAAGACTGACAGAGCTCCTTCAAATTCTGTTCATTCATCCATCTTCATAGTGGCCCTGCATCCCGGCCAGACAGAAGCTGACTCCTCCCCAGGCCACAGAGTGGTGGAAGCCCAGCTCCTGCCTCCCAGCCCAGTATTTGCTCACTGCACAGAGGATCACACTTCCCATGGACGTGTGGGGCACTACAGTCCTGACCACACCCCAGCCACCCCATTACNATCTCCTTGCTATTCTTTGGAACTCTGCATTCAGATGCTTATATCTTTCCTTTACTCCTTTGCTTTTCACTTCCTTTTGCAGCTATTTGTAAGGCCTCTGCAGATAGCCATTTTGCTTTTTTGCATTTCTTCTCCATGGGGATGGTCTTGATCCCTGTCTCCTATACAATGTCATGAACTTCCGTCCATAGTTCATCAGGCACTCTGTCTATCAGATCTAGTCCCTTAAATCTATTTCTCACTTCCACTGTATAATCATAAGGGATTTGATTTAGGTCATACCTGAACGGTCTAGTGGTTTTCCCTACTTTCTTCAATTTAAGTCTGAATTTGGCAATGAGGAGCTCATGATCTGATCCACAGTCAGCTCCCAGTCTTATTTTTGCTGACTGTATAGAGCTTCTCCATCTTTGGCTGCAAGGAATATAGCAGTCTCATTTTGGTGTTGACCATCTGGTGATGTCCATGTGTAGAGTCTTCTCTTGTGTTGTTGGAAGAGGGTGTCTGCTATGACCAGTACATTTTCTTGGCAAAAGAAAGTTGCCAAATGTGTTCTCTTGGCAAAACAAACAAACAAACAAAAATTAGCTCTTTAGGAAGCCCAAATGTTGCACTTAGAAAGATCCAATGCTCAGAAATGTAATAGTTTCCCAACTTTGCTTGAAATTCCCCCAATAGACCCTAGCTCATAAAATCAGTAAGAGCTGAAGGCAGCTCAGAAACACAGGCTCATTTGACACAGAGTACAGAGGCTTATGAATGGGTGGGAGCTCCAGTCAGGTGTGGACTCCTTACCTGGGACCCTTTACCTCCTAGCCATCGTAAGATCCCTTCCAGCCTTGTGCTGTAGAAAAGTGTGGAAGAATTGGAGGGTCTCCTGAGAAGTGCACTGGTCCAGACTCTGGGGCCATAGCCCCACCCCTGCAGGCTCCCAGGCCCTGACAAGCAAGTCAAAGTACTCATCATCCCGCCCTCTGCTGGCCACTAGGTGGTATTGCCTGCCTTCTGTAGGTGGCAACGCCAAAGGCCTGATGTAGGCAAGAGTCCTGAACACTGTGCAGGTAGAATTTCTGCAAGTGTCCAGTGTCCCACCATTGTCAGTAGAGTCAGGGCTAAGAAACCCTCTATGGGGGAGAAGCAGGAGAGTGGTGGATAAGACAGGCACAGAATCATTTTCTGCAACTGGCAGAAGCTCCAGGTGCAAAGGAGGCCCTTTGGAGGTCCCAGGATGGCAGAAAGACAGCCTGCCGGAGAGCTTTCAGTTGAAAACTTCATTTCTGTGGAATAGCTTGCACTGGTCCACCTTACGTGTGCATGCTAAGTCGCTTCCGTCGTGTCTGACTCTTTGCGACCCTATGGACGAGCTCACCAAGCTCCTCTGTACATGGGATTCTTCAGGCAAAAATACTGAAGTGAGCTGCCATGCCCTCCTACAGGATCTTTCCACCTCAGGATTGAACCCACGTCTTTTGCATTTCCTGGTTTCCCTTATCTTATCCTCAAAAACCTCTCCAACTTCATCCCCAGTGTACCTTCTGCTTTAGTCACACTAATGCTCAGAAACCATGCCCTGGCCAGCTTCTCGGCCTGCACGTGCACTTCCCTTCGCAGGCCACCTTTCCTTCCCTGCTGGACTTGGGATTCAGTTCACAGTGTGGAGTGACACCACAGGGACAGAATCCGCAAAGAGAGCCAGAAAGCTCGACTTGAGGCCAGAAACTGCTTATGGCTTTTCCATGGCTTTTCCTTGGCTTGGTAGCTGATGTCACAACACTTTCCCATGGAAACTCTGGCTTTTCTGGCACAGGAGACCAATCCCTGGTCTGGGAAGAAGACAGAGAGACAAGGGAATTCATAATCTCAAAGTTGAGAGATTCTGGGGTGCGGATGAGGGACTCTGCCTGTGGCAGGCCCATGGCTCCTCTAAGGCCCCAGCAAACCCTACTAGCTTCTGCTGACAAGGTCCCAGGAGGACACCTTGCAGAGGAAGCAGATATGGGGTCTGGGAAGACCACCCCCCAACCTGGTCCCTTCAGGTCGGCTCAGCACTGTCCATTCACTCTCCTGTTTCCAGAGGAGGCCTACTTGTCCCTGCTGGCACCTGCTGTGTCCCTGTTGCCTTTCCCATTCTATCTGGTCAATAAATCATCCTCGCCCAGTTGCTTACATCTAAGACTTTAGTCTGTCTGGGACTCAGGAAAGGAGTCAAAGGTCAGTTCAACTCAAATCAAGGATCCTGTTCCACTCAGGTCTGAACTTTGGGTCCAGGGTCAAGTGTCCAAATAGCCATCAGGTGCCCTGAGTCAGAAATTCAGAGATTCAAAAGAACTCAGGTGTCAGGGATCAGTGTGATCACTGGATACATTTGTAAATGTATCCAGGATACATTCAGAATGTGACAAGTCCTTGTCCAAGGATGTATAATGTACCAGAGTGAGAGGCAGTTTAGAGAACCTAGAACAAGTTCCTTGTCTCCCCCTTGTCCCTCTAGACTGACAATGGACAAACTTTAATCCAGTAGAAGAACTTTGTATGTGACCTCAATCACATCCTGTCCCTTTCTAGGGGTTAGTCTCATCTTATGAAGTGTGGGGCTAGATGATCTCTTAGAACCTAAAGTTCATAACCTGCACCCCTAAGCATGGCTGCTAAGGGCTTTACATCTGTAAGATACCTAACGTGTGCCACAATATAAGACTGACAGAGCTCCTTCAAATTCTGTTCATTCATCCATCTTCATAGTGGCCCTGCATCCCGGCCAGACAGAAGCTGACTCCTCCCCAGGCCACAGAGTGGTGGAAGCCCAGCTCCTGCCTCCCAGCCCAGTATTTGCTCACTGCACAGAGGATCACACTTCCCATGGACGTGTGGGGCACTACAGTCCTGACCACACCCCAGCCACCCCATTACTTACCGAGATGGGGAAATAGTCCTTCATGTACCTCCAGATGATGCAACGCCTTAAGGCCTCAATGCGCCTGCCTCCCTGCCACGGCTTGGATAGATCCCGGTACCACCAGACTGCATATAGGACACTGAAGATCCAGAATCTTGTGAACAGGAGGCCTATGAAGATAGCAATGCAGATCTGGGCTGGGAAGGGAAGCAGGAAGATGAGCAGTCAGAGGAATGAAGGAACAAGCTCTCCTCCTCAACTAGCAGCACTGTCCTGTACAGCCCTCACCCAAAGAGGAAGGGGCGAGACTCTCTTGACTTCAAGGAGGAAAGAATGCAGCCTGTCCATGTCACACTGGGAGCCTGGATTTGAAGCCAGGTAGACCCAACTCCACACTACGATTTCCCCACTGTACCAGGCTGCTTATTCATTCCAGTTTTACCTCTGCACCCCCATCTCTGTCCAGTTAAGTAGTCTGTATTCACTGGGTGCTCAATAAATGCCTGGGAGAGAAGTGACTAGATTAACACTTTCTAATGTACACCCTTCCAGATCCCAAAGAAAAAGGAGAAATGCTTTCTGCCCAGCCCTCTCTCTGCCACTCACTGCCCATCTGTCTATTTATAAATCCTGCCAGATCCCCTCTCTAATTAAAATCCTTCCATGACTTTCTCATAACTTTAAAAACAGCCCATGTAGCTTAGCCTGGCATTCAGATTCTGCATAGCTGGATGACCCCCATCTTGCTCCAGCCTCATTCACCCATACGGACCCTATACCCTGGCCACATGAAATTGTTCAGTGTATCTACATGGAGAGATGAAGTTCCTTCAGTCTCTTAGCTTTTGATCATGCTATTTCCTCTGATCACCTTGCCCTTTGCTGCTGAAGGAGGGAGGAAGGAAGAGGCCAACCTGTGGCTGGCCCATAGGTCAGGGATGCAGCATGGCTATGACCTGGTCAAGTGAGGAAATACTTTCTTACCTACAATTCCCAGTCTTTTGCTGCAGGCTAATACTGGCTTCATTTCAAGGTCGAGAGGTCTGAGGGGCTGACCCTAACCTAAAGCAAATGGAGCATCATTCTCAGAGAATATTTCTCCTACCCCATCCCATTCCTTCTACTCAATACCATGCACTCACACTGTTAAACTGTCAGCCTCCAGTTGTACTGAATGTGAAAGTAGAGTAGACATGGGTCTGTCATTCCTGGCCAGCTTCCAGGAAGAGGGGACTTTTGACCCAATCTGAACAGTAGTAAAATTCATAAACCAGGGAAAATAGGTTGGAACTCACATAACACTGAACATGTATAATGTGTTGAGGCAAGCATTGGTGGTTCAGTCGTGTACAACAGACAGAAATCCCTGCCTTCACGGAGCTGACTTTCCACAGTATTGTGTTTAGGGCACTTTGTTTTGTTTTTTAAATTCCTATGGTGGTAAAATATATATAACTTATACTTTGTCATCTGAACCATTTTTAAGTGTACAGCTCAGTGATACTACATGTATTCACTTTGACCGTCATGATTATCCATTTTCAGAACTCTTTTCATTTTCCCAAATTGAACCTCTGTACCCATTAAACAAAAATGCCCATGTCTCCCTCCTCTAGCCCCTCCAATCACCATTCTCTTTTCTATCTCTATGAATTTGATTGGTCTACGAACCTCACAAAAGAGGAATCATCAAGTACTTGTGTGTATGTGTGTGACTGTCTTTATCTCACTTCGCACCGTGTCCTCAAGATTCATCCTTGTTGTTGCGTGTTCCAGAAATCCCTTCCTTTTGATAGCTGAATAATATTCCATTGTGCTATTTGCAACATTTTTCATCCTTTTATCCATCAATAGACTGATGGACATCTAGGTTGCTTTTACACTCCTTGTGGGTTGATCACTTTTCTCTTTGCCTTAAATATTTTTTAATAAACCACTTGAATGGGAAAGTTGTAGAAGAGTGGGAATAAAATGCCACCATTTTCATGAAAAAGAACATGTCCGCACTGGTATATGCTCATGCACAGAGGATGGAAGGATGCTTGCAGATCTGGAGGGAGGAGGCACATGCCCGGAGACAAGGATGGCTTGGCGGTTGACTTAGATTTTTAAGTGTTTGTTTTTAATGCAAATATTTAATGTAAAAATATTATAAAGAATGTCAGCTAGGACTGTCTACCTTGGGGCAAAATCAAAAGTCTACATGGGTTGCTCCCACTTTCAGAAAACCATCTCTAGGGACTTCTAGTCTACATGGTTGCTCTCACTTTCAGGAAACCACTTCTAAGGACTTCCAGACTAGGGAAGTAGACTTTTGATTTTGCCCCAAGGTAGAGAGTCCTAGTTGACTAGTCTGAGAGTTCCTGGTCTGGAAGTCCCTAGAAGTGGCTTTCTGAAGGTGGGAACAACCCATGTAGACTTTTGATTTTGTCCCAAGGTAGTGGCAACCCACTCCAGTACTCTTGCCTAGAAAATCCCATGGATGGAGGAGCCCGGTAGGCTGCATGCAGTCCATGGGGTTGCTAAGAGTCAGACACGAATGAGTGACTTCACTTTCACTTCTCACTTTCATGCATTGGAGAAGGAAATGTCAACCCACTCCAGTGTTCTTGCCTGGAGAATCCCAGGGACGGCGGAGCCTGGGGGCTGCTGTCTATGTGGTCGCAGAGTTGGACACAACTGAAGCGACTTAGCAGCAGCAGCAGCAGACAGTCCTAGCTGACATTCTTCATAATTTTTTTACATTAAATATTTGCATTTAAAAAAAACACTTAAAAATCTAAGTCAACCGCCGAGCCATCCTTGTCTCCGGGCATGTGCCTCCTCCCTCCAGATCTGCAAGCGTCCTTCCATCCTCTGTGCATGAGCATCTACCAGTGTGGACATGTGCTTTTTCGTGAAAATGGTGGCATTTTATTCCCACTCTTATACAACTTTCCCATTCAAGTTTTTTATTAAAAAATATTTAAGGCAAACAGAAAAGTGATCAACCCACAAGGAGTGTAAAAGCAACCTAGATGTCCATCAGTCCGTTGATGGATGAAAGGATGAAAAATGTTGCAAATAGCACAATGGAATATTATTCAGCCATCAAAAGGAAGGGATTTCTGGAACACGCAACACGGATGAATCTTGAGGACATAGTGCAAAGTGAGATAAAGACAGTCATACACATACACACAAATACTTGATGGTTCTTCTTTTGTGAGGTTCGTAGACCAATCAAATTCATAGAGATAGAAAAGAGAATGGTGATTGGCAGGGGCTAGAGGAGGGAGACATGAGCATTTTTGTTTAATGGGTACAGAGATTCAGTTTGGGAAAATGAAAAGAGTTCTGAAAATGGATAATCATGGCGGTCAAAGTAAATGCATGTAGTGTCACTGAGCTGTACACTTAAAAATGGTTCAGATGACAAAGTATAAGTTATATATATTTTACCATCGTGCCTTCCAATGCAGGGGGCATGTGGGTTCAATCTCCAGTCAGGGAGCTAAGAGTCCACATGTCTCAGGGGTTAAAAATCCAAAAAACTTAAAAAAGAAGCAATGTTATAAAAAATTCAATAAAGACTTTAAATGGTCCACATCAAAAAAAAATTTTTTTCTTCAGAAAAAAAACAGAAAACTGCCTGTAGAGAATAAAACTGAGTTGTTAATAGTGACCCCTGGAGGGAATTCCCTGGCAGTTCAGTGGTTAGGACTCTACTTTTACTGCTGCTTTCATATAATCCTTGCCACTAGAGGCAAATATATATATATATATATATATATATATGTTCATTTCAGTCGCTCAGCCGTGTCCGACTCTTTGCAACCCCATGAATTGCAGCATGCCATGCCTCCCTGTCCATCACCAACTCCCAGAGTTCACTCAGAGTCTCGTCCATCGAGTCAATGATGCCATCCAGCCGTCTCTTCCTCTCTCATCCCCTTCTCCTCCTGCCCCCAATCCCTCCCAGCATCAAAGTCTTTTCCAATGAGTCAACTCTTTGCATGAGGTGACTGAAGTACTGGAGTTTCAGCTTTAGCATCATTCCTTCCAAAGAAATCTCAGGGCTGATCTCCTTCAGAATGGACTGGTTGATCTCCTTGCAGTCCAAGGGACTCTCAAGAGTCTTCTCCAACACCACAGTTCAAATGCATCAGTTCTTCAGTGCTCAGCCTTCTTCACAGTCCAACTCTCACATCCATATCTGACTACTGGAAAAACCATAGCCTTGACTAGATGGACCTTAGTTGGCAAAGTAATGTCTCTGGCTTTGAATATACTATCTAGGTTGGTCATAACTTTTCTTCCAAGGAGTAAGCATCTTTTAATTTCATGGCTGCAGTCACCATCTACAGTGATTTGGGAGCCCAAAAAAATAAAGTCTGACACTGTTTCCACTGTTTCCCCATCTATTTCCCATGGACTGATGGGACCAGATGCCATGATCTTTGTTTTCCAAATGTTTAGCTTTAAGCCAACTTTCTCACTCTCTTTCACTTTCATCAAGAGACTCTTTAGTTCCTCTTCACTTTCTGGCATAAAGATGGTGTCATCTGCATATCTGAGGTTATTGATATTTCTCCCAGCAATCTTGATTCCAGCTTGTGTTTCTTCCAGCCCAGCTTTTCTCATGATGTACTCTGCATTAGAAGTTAAATAAGCAGGGTGACAATATACAGCCTTGACGTACTCCTTTCCTATTTGGAACCAGTCTGTTGTTCCATGTCTAGTTCTAACTGTTGCTTCCTGGCCTGCATACAGATTTCTCAAGAGGCAGGTCAGGTGGTCTGGTATTCCCATCTCTTTCAGAACTTTCCACAGTTTATTGTGATCCACACAGTCAAAGGCTGTGGCATAGTCAATAAAGCAGAAATAAATGTTTTTCTGGACCTCTCTTGCTTTTTCCATGATCCAACGGATGTTGGCATTTTGAGAGAGAGATATATATATATATATAATTTTGAGATATATATATAAAATAATATATATATAATTTTGAGATATATAATATCTATATATTATATATATATAATGGCTCCCTATAGAGTAGGACTTCCAGATGTTCAAGCTGGTTTTAGAAAAGACAGAAGAACCAGAACTCTAACTGCCAGCATCCACTGGATCATTGAAAAAGAAATAGAGTTCCAGAAAAACATCTATTTCTGCTTTATTGACTATCCCAAAGCCTTTGACTGTGTGGATCACAATAAACTGTGGAAAATTCTGAAAGAGATGGGAATACCAGACCACCTGACCTGCCTCTTGAGAATTTGTATGCAAGTCAGGAAGCAACAGTTAGAACTGGACATGGAACAACAGACTGGTTCCAAATAGAGAAAGAAGTACGTTAAGGCTGTATTTTGTCACCCTGCTTATTTAACTTATATACAGAGTACATCATGAGAAACACTGGGCTGGAAGAAGCCGAAGCTGGAATCAAGATTGCCGGGAGAAATATCAATAACCTCAGATATGCAGATGACACCATCCTTATGGCAGAAAGTGAAGAACTAAAGAGCCTCTTGTTGAAAGTGAAAGAGGAGAGTGAATAAATTGGCTTAAAGCTCAACATTCAGAAAATGAAGATCATGGCATCTGGTCCCATCACTTCATGGCAAATAGATGGGGAAACAGTGGAAACAGTGGCTGACTTTATTTTGGGGGCTCCAAAATCACTGCAGACGGTGACTGCAGCCATGAAATTAAAAGACGCTTGCTCTTGGAAGGAAACTTATGATGAAGCTATACAGCATATTCAAAAGCAGAGACATTACTTTGCCAACAAAGGTCCATCTAGTCAAGGCTGTGGTTTTTCCAGTGGTCATGTATGGATGTGACATTTGGACTCTAAAGAAAGCTGAGTGCAGAAGAATTGATGCTTTCGAACTGTGATGTTGGAGAAGACTCTTGAGAGTACCTTGGACTACAAAGAGACCCAATCAGTCCATCCTAAAGGAGATCAGTCCTGAGTGTTCATTGGAAGGACTGATGTTGAAGCTGAAATTCCAATACTTTGGCCACCTGATGTGAAGAGCTGACTCATTTGAGAAGACCCTGATGCTGGGAGAGATTGAGGGCAGGAGGAGAAGGGGACGACAGAGGATGAGATGGTTGGATGGCATCACCGACTCAATGGAGATGAGTTTGAGTAAACTCTGGGGGTTGGTGATGGACAGGGAGGCCTGGCATGCTGCGGTCCATGGGGTCCCGAAGAGTCAGACATGACTGAGTGACTGAACTGAAGAGCGTAGGATTTGGGGAAGTCTTTCACTTGTAGGACACACATCATGTTTGGATGTGTTACAACAGCACATGCTGGATTTTGCAACTAACGTAACATGTTAAGGTGAGGAAAAACCCACTCAAGAGGCCCTTGCACTTAGAAAGAACTCCCCACATCTGCATCACCCGTAACTCCTGTCAGCAGGCAAAACCAAACCTGAGGATCTTTTCAGTCCCTAAGGAAGGGAGACCTCTACCTTCTCTCATAACACCAAGAAGGAAATATGTAAAACTCCACTTTACAGAGGCCCAGAGAGGGTATGCAAATTGGCTGAGCTCACACAGAAAGTTAGTCAGGTGGGACAAGATATTTATCAACAAATGTTAGTGGATACCAACTCTTCTAGGAGCTGGGGATTCAGCTGAGAACAAGACCAACTGTTTGAAGGGAGCTTACCTTCCTGTGTGAGTGTGTGAGCTATAGAGGAGAGGAAAAGAAACAGTAAACAAGGAACCAATGGAAAGTATTTGTTTCTGGGTCCTGAGTCCTTGGTGACATGTCCTTGTTAAACTTTCTGGCTGCTTCTTTGTGCCTCCCCCAAATGCCTGCTCTATATCCAGTGTGAACCAGCTGTTCACCGTTTGTCCAGCATTTACTGGCCCACTGGAAGCCCTTACTTTTCCTGCCAGCCTATAAATCCTGCCCTGTGGACCCACCTCCTGAGTATCTTTGGAAAGGGTCCCTTCTCTCCACCCACTGGAAGCTTCCCTAGATCTAGGTAAGTAATCTTTAACAACCAGATTGAAAATATTTTGTATACTTTGTGGCTCTAGGGGGCAACTTGGAGGATATTACATAGGCCTGTAATCATTTAAATTATGCAAGAATTTAAAATGTAAAAACTATTCTTGGGCACTTGTACAAAGTGCAAAAAAACAGTGGGCTGGATTTGACCCATGCCACATAAACTGGGGACCCCTGATATAGCCTGGACATCTAAGGCACTCAGCTTCCCCCTATATATACTCCCTGCCATCAGTCTATCCCCTGTACTCCAAACACAGGAGATCCATAGGCTTCAAGCACTGGGACCTGTACTGCACAGCCTGAACCTTGTCCCTCCTGTTCCTAAAGCATTCCTGGGGCTCCCCTTTTTCCCCAGGATAAGGAACAAGGTACAAGCTCCTGCTCCCGGCACCAGCTGGCCCAGATCTGTCTTCTCAATTGTCCTCGCTCTAGCTCCAGGCCAAGGGCTACTTGACCTCCCTGTGCTCTTCCTGAGGTTCCCAGGTCTTGGGCTGAGCTGGGGGTGGATGAGGGCAGACAGACATGCTCGTGCTGGCAAAGCTCCACCAAGGCCAGGTGAGCAAGATGTCCCTCATCCCCCCACCCCCACCCCTGTCCTGTGATCCTCAGGCATCAGCCTATCTGCTTCTGGGTCCCCAGGACCCTTCATTGAGGAGCCAAGAGACTTGTCCCCTGCCCTTGGTACCCCTCCTCCCCCTGCTCCACACCTCCTCCCACACCTCAGCCCTCTCTAACCCTCTGCCTCCTTCCCTTTTGTCCTTTGGCAGCACAGGAGCCCAGACCTACAGCCTTGCACATCTAAGGCACTCAGCTTCCCTGCTCATCTGTGTAATGGGGTAACTAGGGAGAAGGCAATGGCACCCCACTCTAGGACTCTTGCCTGGAAAATCCCAAGGACGGAGGAGCCTGGTAGGCTGCAGTCCACGGGGTCGCTAAGAGGTGGACACAACTGAGCAACTTCTTTCACTTTTCACTTTCATGCATTGGAGAAGGAAATGGCAACCCACTCCAGTGTTCTTGCCTGGAGAATCCCCGGGGCGGGGGAGCTTGGTGGGCTTGTCCATGGGGTCGCACAGTCAGACACGACGAAAGTGACTTAGCAGTAGCAACAGGGACATTTAAAACGTCCCAACAACCTTTAGAGCAGAGACACAAGTCAGTCATCAAAGGTGCCAGCGATAGGGAGCTGGGTTTCTTGCTTTCCTGGGGATAAATGCTTTAGCTGCAAAATTTGGGGGAGGTTCTAAGGGAGGACATGGGGTATATATATAGTACCTGCGTGCATGTGTGTGTGCATGCATGTTTGTGTGTGAATGTGTGAAATGGCTATTGACTATTTCAGAGCTTATACAGAGTATGTCCATATTTTCACCCTAGTCTAGTAGGGTCTATCCACAGGCTGAACACTAGCCCTGGGGGGAACCGTTCCTAACTAGTATGGTGCCAGCAGATGAGATGAAGAATCCCATGGTCTCTTGTCCGCTCCCCCCCAGCCCAGCCCGCCTTACCCAGGACCGCAAAGGAGAAAATCCACTGCAGAACCACAAATGTCTGAAGTCTGCGCTCCCATGGCACGGACAAGGGTGCAAACTTCACCATGCTGTCTCCTCGGTTGATTCCACAGGTTTCTCTGAGCTCTGCTGTGTTCTGAGGCACCTACTGGTTTTGTTGCTGCCAGAGGTTGAGTAGGCATTAGTGGTCTGGGAGGAGGGTGCCCCACGGGTGCCCCACCCACCCCCGCCCAGCCTAATGCC